>JAPDSC010070976.1:1908-15778 GCA_026290005.1 Latrodectus geometricus
CCCATGGAGAACATAGAGGCATTCTCATGGAGAACATAGAGGCATTCTCATGGAGAACATAGAGACATTCCCATGGAGAACATAGAGGCGTTCCCATGGAGAACATAGAGGCATTCTCATGGAGAACATAGAGACATTCACATGGAGAACATAGAGGCATTCCCATGGAAAACATAGAGGTATTCCCATGGAGAACATAGAGGCATTCCCATGGAGAACATAGAGACATTCGCGTACAGAATAGAGATACCCCCTTATTGGTGATTTAATAACAAATTTAATTTTATATTTATGTGCTCCGTTTGCATATTTAGTTTGCTTTCAGTAATAGAGAAACGTTTTGCTTTCGCTTGCCAAAATTGGAGAGAAATCAATGACGAACTCAAAATGCATATCAGGTTTTCAATAAGAGTATTGATTTTTAGGACATTTCATTGAAATAATCTATAAGTAAATCTGTGAGTGTAACGTTTAAAGAGATTGGAATTCCACGTAAGAGTTATATTCTGTATTTATGCTTTCATTAACTCTATTTCTATATTATACTTTCATATTCAAAGCTCATTTTAAAATTTGAAATCCTGAAGTATTTTTATACTATATTCGCTATATTCCTTTAAATGAATCGACTTATTATCGGGGAGATTATTATCGGGGAGATAAGCAAGTTTTCTAATATAATTTCCGATACATTTTCATTGCATACTATAAAAAGATAAGAAATGTCTAATATTGTCATTAATGTAAATTTTTTTAAGAAAAAAATGTGCGAATTAATATAGAATATACAAGAACAGGTTAAATATTCGAAAAGCAAACTTACGTTTGCGTACTGCAATAACAACTCTGGAATATGATTAAGATGGTAATCAATAATATAGGAATTAGTAAGAATTTAAATATAATAAAATTGTCAAAATCGTTTGTGGATAACCATGAAACAATAGAAGTGGTATTGGTATTTTAGAAAAGCATAGAAATTGAATGAAGTCACTAATAACAGTGATTCTTAAACTGTGATGTAATTTCAAAAGTCAATGGAAATCTCACTCTCAAGTAAAGTCCATTGATTAAATAAATTTTGAGATTAATTAGCTAAATTGCTGGTGAAAATGTGCTTTAGGTCCCCTGCTTGCCGCATTTTCATAAAAGTCGATGCCATGGTGAAAATTCTACTACTATTTCAAAGTGAAATATAATTAGCGACCAATGAAAAGGCTAAAACAAAAGAGTAATTAATGAGCATGCGTGAAAAAGCGCTTCAAATTCGCGAGTTGGCGAAGAAGGGGACCTAAACTGCAATTTAACCAAATTGCTGAATGAAGTTAAAAGCAGCGCCATCTAGAGACATACCGAGAAAAATGTAATGCTACTTGCCTTGGACCAGAGAAAATTAGAAGATAAATATTTCTTTTTTGATGAAGCATAAACTAAGCACAAACTATCGATTTCATTTGCACCATGTTGTTTGCATAAATTACACTTTCCAGAAGTTGGTTACTAATATGCTATAGTTTATACCTATTCTTTAAAATTATCATTTATGAGTATTAATCAAGTTTCTATATTTTGATTTAGAAAAGAAATGCAATTTAAGTAAGTATAGAAGCTACTTCTATAATTTTACTTAACTTTATTGGTTTTTTAAGAGAAAAAAATATGATTAAATGTGGAAATAAAAAGGATCTCAAAGTCATTGGATATATATAAACCTGGAGAAAGGGACATTGTAATTATATAATTTAATTCTCGTTTGTCACTTATTAAGAAAAATAAGATTTATAAGAATTCTAGATTATATGTTATTGTTTTTAATAATTTTTCAATAAAAGAACAAAACTATGTTAAGAAAAAATGCTCTGGATTCAGTCAAAAAATAATAGAACTTAAGCCTAAAGCCTGAAACTTCAAAAATAGAAAAAATAAAACTCAAGAGGGTTATTGTTAAAAGTTAGAATATGCACTCTTTCGAGCAAAAATGATTTTATAGTTTTAGAATCTGAACACAAGCTAAAAATTTGCAATTCATTATATAGTCTTATGAAGAATATGTATGTTTTGACAATTAATGTACCAAATAGACTAGAAAGATAAGATTAATAAATCTTATCTTTCTTATCTGTATTCCAGTCTATTTGTAACCCTAGAAAAAAATTCTAACTATTAAATATTCTAAGAGAATGAAATTTAGTTAAGTAATAAATTTTGAATGTTATGATATATATTGAGAAGTAGAAACTACGAGGAAGACAAATATGTTAACAGCGATAAAAAAAATCAAAAAAAATTTTTTTAAGAAAAATTTAACCAACTCTAAATTTTATTCATTGAAGAAAAAGATACAATCAGCATCCACAAATATGCTTCACATTTCTTTACAAATCGGGTTTATCAAATTCGGGATGCTGCGGTGGTCTGGTTGGTTAGGGCGTCGTTCTCGTTTACAAAGGGTGGTGAGTTCGAATCCCGGCTTAGCTGAAAATCCGTCGTGTTCACTAATGTGATTGGGGCACGTAAAATATGTCGGGTCGCAATGTCCACCATGTTTTCATTCCACTCTGGAGAAGGTTGGAGCCAGGCTAAGGGTCTTCTCTGGTTTCAATATCCAAATTGAAAGATTCAGATGGTGCTGCCATCTATGAGCCAAAAGTCGTACTTCCATCTTCGTATTAGGGTGTTCTATTCATAAACGGAAGACGCTCTCTCTCCTACCTCATTCGCCTAGTATCCGACCTGCGTGCCTGGCGTTGCCAAGTATCATCAGAAACAACAACAGAAGATTTGGGAATCTTATAGATGTTAAATAGCTTTGGATAAATTATTTCAAACATCAGATAAATATCAAATATAAGTATACGATAAGGCAATTTTTGCTTCGATATTTAGATGTAAAAAAAGAAATTGTTCAATATTTTATATTTCTTCCTAAGTCATTAATAGAAAAATTTCCTATCAACAAATCATAATTCCTTGTATGAAATATATATTTAAATCATTTTTTTTTATCAAATTTGCAAGCTTTAAAATATTTTCTATTTAATATAAATCTTATCATTTTTTACATACATTGATTCAATGTAAAAATATATCAATTTATGATACAGTTGATTTTTTTAAGGAACAAGCTATATGTATTTCATTTATATTTCTTTCCCCAAAATTGTTGAACTCTAAGAATCATCTTTTCTATTCCTAAAAATAAGGCAACACATGGTCACCATTTCGTGTAAGAAGAATGTAACTAAAGGAGTTTAGAGACAGAATTGAAACAGAAAAATAAGCCAATACAAATTCTTCTACTCTTTCAGAAAAGAAAAAAAGATAATTCTTTCGGAAAAAGTAAATTTGCTCAGTAGCTTCTGAATTCAACCCATATTTCTCTTCTAAACTCGTTCAATGGGACATATAACGGGATGCTGCAACTCCAACAAAGCCAAAATATGTTTGGTAGAAAAATATTGCTTTTTGTGAAGGAAATCTACTTTCCATGCAAACAGTATTATTTTGGAAGCTATTTCACTGTCTCACTTTTTTACAAAAACAATGGATTAGTAGACTTATGGAGAAAATTAAAATATATACTTGAAAACTATCAGATTTTTATAAATGAATACATAGTGGTGCAAGCGAGCCCCGTACTATATCTTAAGGTTAACGGGTTTAGAATACTCACCCATTACTGAGTGCCTCGTAATTTTGAATATCACGGTCTGGTGACGAGTCCTCTCCACATCTACGCCACACCAGCGGAAGGACTTTGGATGTCACAGATTAATGTAGACATGCCCTGAATTTAGGAATTTCACAGAATAGGTATAGAGTGCTTCCAAGTAGTTTCTCTCACGAATGATAAATTTGACTGCAACAAAATACTTAAATATTAGTTTGGGGAAAAAGAAATCCATTATTTTTACGTGAACTTTATGTAACTTCTTTTGGATTCGCTTTGTAAAAAGGTTTAAAACAGCTTTCATGTAGATTTTTAGGTCTTGCGCGTTACGACTGCTGACATGCGGTTAACTTCGATCATTTTTGATATTTTATAGACCTTTTCGACGATGCTGTATCCCCATGCGAGGAGCATCTCTAACATCAAAAATACCCGAACGGAATCGACGAAACAAAAATTTTTACGTAACTGGTTGATACAGTCTTCTATAGGACGATAAACACCTTTCACAATTTTAGCCACCCGGCTATCTTTTTCGCCGTTACAAGAGAAAAACGAAAATGTATCGAATTTTCTGTTTGTTGTCTTCCATTTTTGAAACCTTGTACTCGTAACTGAATGAATCAAACAAAAAACCGCAAGAGAATATTTTAGTGTCAAATGTCACCTTTCCAATGAGCATAAATCTGAAATTGTTTGATAGATACCTCACAAGATATCGATCATTACAGACGTCTACCGAAAAAATAATGGATTACTTTTTCCCCAAACTAATATTTGTTCCAATAAGTTAAATAATATGAAGTTAATAAAAGATGTTTTAATTTGTAAGGTTTGATTGTTAACTGAGCGAAACTAAACCCTTTGGCAGGGCAGCCCATTGGAGGGCCCAGACCTACAGCGCCCTTTTCTATTTCCTTGACCGAGGGCTATGGGTTGAGAAGATATGTCCCAGTGAGGTGGTCAGCCTAAAGCGAAAGTCTTAATATTTAGTTCCTATGCCTACTTGGTATTTAGTTTAATCGACCTATTGAAGGGTTGAAAAGTCTAGTCGACCTTGCCCTACTCGACACAGGCTTTTCAAGTCCGAGGTTCTATAAGTTGTGAGCTCGGTTTGATTGTTAGAAATGATATTGCCAAGGCTAATTTACCCACACATAATTATTTTATTAAACACCAAGATCTATTCTCTCTCAGATATGTTGTAGAGTAGGGTTGGCCAAGACGTCGACCCCGGCCGACTGGTAGACCACGAAGACATTTTAGGTAGTCCACGAGACCATCTCAATAATGACCTCGGATATTAACACTTTAATTTATGACTTATGACATAGAATCAATGAATTATTTAAAATAAAAATTCACTACAGTCTACACTTTACCAAAACAAACAAAACTACTACCAAAACAAACTGTGCAAAGATTTACTATTTAAAGATTTATGATTAAAGGTTTACGATTTAAAACCTAAAACGGACATGATGAGTGAGATTAAAACATTAAAAAAAACTATAGAAAGGTATGCATCTCAATTAAGAAAACATGAATTGAGAAACTTCAAAAACATGGAGGAAGAGTGCATCCATATTCCAAACCAAGACTTCGAAGATTTCGCTTAATACTTACTTGTTTTGTTTGAAGAATTTGAAAGAAGATTCGCTGACTTAATTAGGTTGAAAGAAATACTCGATTTTATGATATTTCCATTCAATGAAAATTTCAAGATTGATGGAGTATCTGAAAAAATAGGACATTTAATCGATATCACATCAGTCACGATCGAGGAAGAAATTATTAAATTAAGATGCGATATATTTCTTAAATCAAGAGCATATTTAGCGATACTGATTTTAGGAAATTAATTTCTGAGGAAGCGTTTCCGAATATTTACTAATTGATTTTGTATTTGAAATCATACTTTGGATCGAGGTATCTTTGCAAATCTTCTTTTTGAACCAGGAACAAAAAAAAAACATTGGTGGCATTTAACAGATGAACATTTAATTTCGTGTTTATGCATTGCAATAAGCTCGTACCAGCCACAATATGATAAACTTGTCGCACATATACAGTGCCAAATTTCAACTAAACGAAGTGAATAGGATGGTCAGTTTGTGATATATATGAATACTTTGATTATTTTCGTAAATTTTTATTTTGTAAATATTAATATTACGTTTTTTTTTTAGAAAAATTACATAATTGACCATTTTCTCTTGTTACCGAAAACAAATATGTACGTTAATTTAGCTCTGCCATTGGTAGACCACCTTCGATTTTTTAAATGTGGAGTAGACCCCGGATCCCAAAAGTTTGGCCACCCCTGTTGTAGAGGGATATATAAATATTTAAAAAGAACGTGACATTCGTTATGTTTCAATAAAAAAAAGGTACTTATTTGCGTAAGAAGTGAGAAAAAATTTAATAGCGAAAATAAAAATTACTCTTTGTTAGGATTATTTTGTAAGAATTTATTCAGAATTTGATAAAGGAAAATATGTTATCAAAATGGCTACAATGTGCTTATACAAATTTAAGGATATAGTTTTTAAGAAATAATAATCTGGTTATTTGTTAAATCTCAGAAAAAATTTTTTTTAAGAGAGTTAGAAAAAATGCGACTGAAATTTAAGAGAATGAATCTAAAAATCGATATTTATGTCCCTTTTTGAAATTTATAGACTTAATAAAAATATAACAAAACTAGGTGTAATTTTTAATGTTTTTCTTACAATAAACAGGAATTTCCTAATTCATTCTTGTGTTATTAGTAATAAATAGAGTATAATGATCCATTATCAATTATAGTTCAACACGCGTGTTTTTGTACTTAATGCTGACAATTACAAAAATCGAGTATAATCTGAAGACATAAAAATAAAAATTGTATTTTCTATGAAAAAAGCTGTAGCATATAAATATTTAATAAATTCGTCAAAATGATATACCATACAAGTGAAGTCAAATTTACAGTTCGGTGTAAATTAAAGAACTTCTTGGTTTGGCAAAAAATGTAGCGATGAAATTTAATTTATGGTAACTCTGGTTCTTTTGAGGCTTTAACTGACGTAGTTTTAGGGTTGCCATTTTGTTATTCATATATTGGTGCTTATCTTGGTGAAATTCAATGAAATTATTAATTCACTTAATTAATTCCTCATGGAAACAAAATGGCGACAAATTGGAGACAAATTTACAAAAAGCTAAAATAAATATCGGTGCGGAACTGTTTGTAACCCATTAGATTCAAATTTAACAATAGTTATGCGGCGGATGCATTAAACACACAAAAGTCACCGAGCATACTCAATATCCGACTTTGACGTCAAAAGAAGTCAATTATACGTTATACATGTAATCTACAAATTATATACAAATATTGCATCATATATGACAATAAATACTTTACAGCTTACCATGGAAAAACGTGAAATACCATTGGTGTCTTTTTTTTATTTTTACATTGATGATGTACTGAAGAAATAACCCATGATTCTCAAAAGATGATACAATATCTTTCGCATTTAGTAATGACAAATTCTTTAAAACCAGAATAAACCAGTTTTTTGGGATAGTAGAAAATATCAAAATGACATCGAAATTTTAATCCCTAATGTAACGCTGGAAAATTTTAGAAATTTTCACAAAACCTGTAATACCTGCTAATAGTTGTATATGTACTGAATTGCCCGAGATTTCAAAGATATAATGCTGATTAAATTATCGAGAGTTTGTAAATGAAGCTGATTTTGTTTTCATTTTTTTATGCCAATATTTTTTATGTCTTTGTTATCTTACCTGTTCATCAAAGAATATCTAATGTATATCTTTTATTTCCGTCAGGGAATTTTTGAATGCAATGTAAAGAAAATCACTTGGTATGAAGAATATATAATAAATGAATAATGAACACAACTTTTGATGGCAAATAATTGTTTTCACCAATAATGTTGAATATACAATTTTGTCCACCCATCAAAAACAAGTCAATTTGTCAGTGGGATGAGCTCTTCAGTGAGTAGTTGGAAAGAAAATGTTGGCCAATATCTTAGTGGGATGGGTTATTTTATATACTTCTGGAGATTTTGTGTTGATACCGCTATTAAGAAATAAATACTTATTAATCATTAAAAGTAAAGATAAATTTATTTCATATGGCAAGTAAAGCACATTGAATATTAATATTTGATTGTTTATGCAAGCAATAAATAAATCATAGTAGGTGTTTGTATCTATTCAAAAATATATATGTACATATTTTTTTTGAATATATATGTACATATTTTTGTACATCCTATACATTAATATTTCATAACAAAAAAGTTGGAATACTGACTTATATGGAATTGTTTCTCGGTATTTAAAAATCATTTTGTTACGTTATTAATGTTTTTTGTGGAAAACTTCGTATATGCACAATATAAAATTTAAATCTTGGATACCTCATGTACAGAGTATCTAATATTTTCAAAAATGTTTCTATGTTATATGAAACCAATTTTTTTATAAATATTTCCAATAGATTTTGTTATGCGTTGCACTGACTATTACGAGGCAGAAATAACCATGGTTTTAGCAATTTCCAATGAATTCCAGCAATGTGCAAGTTGACACAAGCTGTTTAACAATAGCTGGATGCATTTTAAAAGAATTGAAAACATTGCATCACTTTCGCCTGATGATGACTCGTTCGATTTGAATTATTTGAAGAATATTTTGTGCGTACAACATTGATTGTTCCATGTATTCGAAAAGCATGACATCGAGTGTGTCTCTGTGGCTTGAACTCTTTGAAAATCAAAATTAAAAATATGTTAACAGATTCCATATGTAAAGACCAAAGCATCAGTTTGAGAAGCTATCTTCCATTGACTGGAGCCATTAGCATCTTGACAATAGAACAGAAAAAAAGCAAATTAAAAAAGACAAGACTAAACATCCACTTTACGGTTAGTTTAAATCAACAAATGTTAATTTAAATGTTTTTTTTTTAAATCCAGAATCCTTATTTTGAAAATAATTGAATATTTGTTATATATTATAGCTTGTACTAAATAGGCCCACATTTTTTATCATTTATGGTGTAAAAGCAGGTATATAACTATTAGAACTGAATTCCTGTTGAAAGAAATACAAATGCCTCATCTAAGTAGCAACCATGTCTGCAGCAATCAATCCCCTTGTTAGAGCTATATTTAATATCAAATTGATGTCCCTCATTTATATAAAAATTTCGATAGCTATATAAAGGAATATAAATAGCAGGATCTGGTATCGAACCCATCATCTTTGAAACACGAGAACATTTCTTCCATTTGGTTATCATGGCTTATTAGAACTCTAGTAAGAAAACACACAAAATATACAGATTTCTACTAAATGAGATAATTAATATATTCGTAGAAATATGTATTTTGTGTACTGACTGATTGTGTTGGTATGATACAATCAAGGGTATTGAAAAAGAAAAAAGATTCGGTATTTATGTATTGTTTGTTCTACCATTTTCACCACAAAAATGTCGCCAAATATTGTAAAGTTTAATCATTTTTTTAATGTGAGAAAACAGAGCAGTTAATTTTTATCTTCAATAATATAAATATATAGAAAATTTGATTAATATATTCCAGTTTTTAAAAATAAATTTAAAATCTGGATTCCTTAAAAATAATAAAACTGGAGTTTTTAAATGTAAAGAAATATATAACATGATTACGGTTACAAAACTATACATTTGGCGACACATTTTTTTTTTTTTTTGCTGAAATGGTCGATGAGAAATATACTTAAGTACAATTTTTTTTCCTATACCAATATCGAAGAATGTTTTCATTATTAATATCATAGTATCAGATTTGCTTAGAGATATATTTCTAAGTGATAATTTTATTTAATTCCATATAATATAAATTGTTTTAATATATTTTTTAAAGTTTTTTTTTTTATATAATCGAAATGATAATCTTGGTCTTATACCATCCAAATGAGAGAATGGAAATATCCGTAGAAAAATATATGATAAAATCTCTGCATTCTCTAATTAATGGGACCAAATCCGAAATGGATTATCAAAATATGGGATTATATCGAGTTAACTTTAAAATATCTATAGAATTATTGTTACGGAGATCTATTATTAAAATAGATGCTTTTTCCTTAAAAATTATTTTTTTCCAAATTAAACCTACTTTGTTGATCTTTTAGTAACTTCAACAAAGTATGTTTGTGATCTATTATTAAAATATCAACAAAGAGTTAAAGTGTGTTGGTAACCTGTTATTAAAAGATCGACAATATATAATATTTATTAACCATAAAGTGATTGTTTCTTTCGTTATAGTTCAGATAAAATGTGTACGTCACTTTATTTTACTTATGATTGGTCAGTGAGTTAAATAAATAAACCTTTTCACCAATAATGTTGACTATATAATTTTGTCCACCCATCAAAAACAAGTCAATTTGTCAGTGGGATGAGCTCTTCAGTGAAAAAGAAATTTTGGAAAGAAATTTGGCCAATATCTTAGTGGGATTAGTTATTTTATATGTTATTGGAGATTTGTCTCTCTTGATACCATTATTAAAAAATAAATACTTATTAATCATTAAGTAAAGATAAATTTATTTCATGTAAAGCACATTAAATATTAATATTAGGTTGGGGAAAAAGTAATCCATTATTTTTTCGGTAGACGTCTGTAGTGATCGATATCTCGTGAGGTATCGATCAAACAATTTCAGATTTATGCTCGTTGGAAAGGTGACATTTGACACTAAAATATCCTCTTGCGGTTTTTTGTTTGATTTATTCAGTTACGAGTACAAGGTTTTAAAAATGGAAGACAACAAACAGAAAATTCGATACAATTTCGTTTATCTTTTATAATGCCTAAAAGGCTAACCAGGTAGCTGAAATTGTGAAAGGTGTTTATCGTCCTATATAAGACTGTAACAACCAGTTACGCACAATTTTAATTTCGTCGATTCCATTTGGGTATTTTTGATGCTAGAGATGCACCTCGCATGTGGATACAGCATCGTCGAAAATATCTATAAAATATCATAAATGATCGAAGTTAACCGCATGTCAGCAGTCGTAACGCGCAAGACCTAAAAATCTACATGAAAGCTGTTTTAAACCTTTTTACAAAGTGAATCCAAAAGAAGTTACATGAAGTTCTCATAAAAATAATGGTTTTTTTTTTTTTTGCTCAAACTAATATTTGATTGTTTATGCAAGCAATAAATAAATCGTAATATCCACTTTATGGTTAGTTTAAATCGGCATCGAAGATTTAAATGTTTTTTATCAATTATTATTCTAAGTATCCAAAATTTAAAAAACGTTTTTTTTTTTTTTTTTTTTTTTTTTTTTTGATAATCACTTCTTTTTTAGGAGGCTAAGTTTACTTAATGGCAACACCACAAATGTGTATTAATCAATAGAAAAATAATATAAGTACCATTTCCAACAATTAAAACCAATGAGCAGCTTAAAACCTAAACAACTAATTTTGATTTTTATTTTCCTCCAGAAAGCCTCTCTTATTGGAGCTGACCAAGCAGCGTCCTTCACTTACAAAGAGTGAGCTCGGAATAATAGGCTTGAAAAAAGTTCATCCTCCACTTTGTGAAAATTAGAAGTTCGAAAAACGTCTGGGCCACACCTCTTTCGAGCCTTATCCCTATAAACTACTGGCAATCACTGTCACACTGGACACGCTTACTTCCATCTTTTTGAACTCTTTGCCCCAGCCATATTTCTAGTTTCCAATTTCATTTGTTTCCGGTTCTCTTCAAATGCAGACGATTCCTACTTTGGTTTCTTTTCTTGTTCTTTTATTCTTTCTCTCTTTTTGTTCAAGAGCGTTTTCAAATGAAGCCGCCCTGACAATAAAGTAAACAGAACTTTTTCATTTTTTTTTAGAACTTTTTTTTTTTCCTTCCATTTTTTTCCCCCTCCGACTCGGCAGGTGAATGCATTCCGTTCTACTCATCATTCGTTCAAAGGGGCGGCCTCCAATTTCTCTCCCCTCCCCGCAGGGGGTTGGCCGAGGTCAGGGATTCTCAAGTCGACCCCCCGCAGCTTTCTGAATCGTTTTCGCCCAGCCGGAACGAGCTGTATCTTTGGAACTGAAAAGAGGGATTCCTGTTGTTCTTCCAGAATAAGAAATGTTTTCGTTTTCTTGGCTTTTTCAGGAGATCCGAAATGATCTTGCTGCTCTTGTCTGAGAAGCGCTCTATTCTGTTGCCATCATCTTCAAGTAATAATCACTACTATCCCAAACCATAAATTGTGGTTTTATTCTTCTTAAATGAATTTCTATTCAAATTCTGCCAATCATTTGGAGAAAAAAATATATATAATATCCGCTTCATAAAATGGATGTTGGTACCAATGCGCTAAGAAGTAAAAAGAATCTCATACTTTTTAATTATCATTTCGTCAAATTGAACAGAACTAAATTTCAAATATAAAATGATGTACCATCATGATTTTTTAAAAAATTAAATTTTAAAATTTATCTGCTGACATAATCATTTGTCTCGGAAATTTTGTAGAGCTGAAAATTAACATAAGCATCTAGATGATTAATATTGACTACTAAGTACTTATAAATATCATATATGTAAAATTGATTTAGAAAAATAGAATTGTTTATTTTAAATATGAGGCCAATTTAAATAATACAAGGGTTAATAATATACATACATCTAGGTACTATTTGTATTATATTATTTATGTACATTTATGTATTATTATACACAATTATGTACTAACGAATTCTGCTAATTTTTTTAAATAATTTTTTAATATGGCTTTATCATAAAAATCACTGATAAAATGTTTAAAAAAAAACTTTTTTCTAACTTAAAGCTTTTTTTACAGATTCTGATATTTAAAGCCATTTTCTTACAAGAATTCTCCATTTTTGCTTCATTAAAATAAACGGTGTCTATTTAAATTTGAAGGAAAATTTTTACGTTATAAGGAAATTAAACTTTTAAATTTTAAAGAAAATTTTTAAGTTTCTAACGTTTCATAGAAAGAAGAATATTAATTAGCTCTTTAATCCAAAATAATAAATAATTCTTCATTTTCATATTATTTTTGTTACAGCATTCGAATCATTATTCTTGAAATCTTATTATAATATTTTTTTATCTTTTCTCTAATAATTTTTTTTCCTTTCATATTTTGGTGAGTTTTTATAGATACAAATGCCTACCAACATATAGTAACTGAAGAATTTATAATTTTTTAAGAATTAAGCTGTAACAGTTTGGGCCAAAAAAAAATATAAATACATAATGTAATTTCCAAAATGTTATTTACTAATAAAATATTATTTAATAAACTAGTTAAGGCAAAATATTTATCTAAAAGTATATCCAGTAATTGTGGTCATACTTATATACTTATATTTTTTACCATACAACACTATTTGGCATACAATTTTATTAGAACCAATAAATAATAAACCTATTCATCATAATTATTACCATATTTTACTCGCTTTTATTTTCTACTTTATTTTTTAATTTCTTATCAAACACGTTCTTTTCAAAAAATACCATTTTCTGCATTCAAAGATAAAATAAAAACATTATTGAATCATTTAATACAAGGAAAATAAACTTAATAAAGGCGACTCTGTGAATACATAAAAAATTTAACCTATGAAATATATATATTAGTTTGGGGAAAAAGTTATCCATTATTTTTTCGGTAGACGTTTGTAGTGATCGCTATCTCGTGAGGTATCTATCAAACAATTTCAAATTTATGCTCATTGGAAAGGTGACATTTGACACTAAAATATCCTCTTGCGGTTTTTTGTTTGATTAATTCAGTTAAGGCTTTAAAATTAGAAGACAACAAACAGAAAATTCGATACATTTTCGTTTTTCTCTTGTTACGGCGAAAAAGATAGCCGGGTGGCTAAAATTGTGAAAGGTGTTTATCGTCCTATATAAGACTGTAACAACCAGTTACGCACAATTTTGGTTTCGTCGATTCCGTTTGGGTATTTGGATGCTAAAGATGCACCTCGTATGGATACAACATCGTCGAGAATGTCTACAAAATATCAAAAATGATCAAACTTGACAGCATGTCAGCAGTCGTAGTTTCGCACAAGACTTAAAAATCTACATGAAAACTGTTTTAAACCTTTTTACAAAGCGAATCTTAAAGAA
>JAPDSC010070982.1:0-10751 GCA_026290005.1 Latrodectus geometricus
AAAGAGAAAATAAAATTCAGTCCAGCTGTTTTTTATATTTGCATATCATTTTTTCCACAATTTTCTATAACACTATTAATTTAAATGCATAATTTTTCTGCAGAGTTATTTTCTATCTACTGAAGAATTCATGAGTTTCTTGTTGGAAATTCTTTTCATAATTGTTTATTTTATTCATCTAATCTAAATTGTTTTTTCACAAAAATGAATATTACGTAATTTTCATTTAGTATTCTTTACCAAAATTTGTTCTGATCATTTCAATTTCTCCTTTATATGTTTCAAAAATTTTAATTCCCGAAATTCAATATTTCGAATTAATTTTAATCTATGCCATATAGTAAATACAAAATATAATTTCAATATTTCTATACCGGATGATTTTACAAATTTTTATGTATTATTTTCATACGAATTTAAATAAATTTCATACGAGTCAATTAAAGTTTCCCTTTTACGTAAGTTAGAATTTTACTTTTTATACTTTTCGTAAAATTCATTTATATTCATAGCATGATGGTAGCGTGAGGGTTTATATAAATTAACAGTTTTCAATTATTAATACTCTGATTTTTTCAATAATGTAAGAAATGAGACATTTTTTTCTAAAATTTAATTTATATTGTCTGTTTGAGACTTATAAACATGCTAAATTTATATTTCATAATGTTATTATTTTTATTTTTCTGTTTTTGTAAACATTGTGATAACGCCATAGAATTCCAAGAAATTTCTAATACATTAAAGGATATATTTAAGGAATTTGAAAACTGAAGTGTTCATACAAAATTGATTTACAGTGTTGATGATTCAATTTTGCACTAAACATTTTTTCCATTTAGTTATCTTGCTTAAGATATTAATATTAAGGGCTATAATTTTATAAATATTGGTATTGCATAATTTTTTATTTATGTAATTAATTAATATTTTTTTAATTATTTTAATTTTTCAAATTTATCTGGTATAAACTGTATAAGTCCTGTTTAGTATATATTTCATTACATAGCCACATGGATTCCTTAAAAATATAATGTATGCATATAAACATGCTTGTAAATTTCCTCAAGCGTTATCTACACTTTTTAAAATTCTTGATACAGATTGCTTTATTTATTTATTCCTTATTACAAGAAAATAGAAATCATTGTGATATATAATACTATAAGATTTAAATTTAACAATACTTATTTTAATGTATTGAAAAATTTATTTTTTGATTTAATAAATAAGTATTAGATTTATAAATGCTTAATTTTAAACTTTTTTCTTTCAGAAAATTTTCAACTCTAATATTTTATTCTTATATTAATTTATATTTATATTTTAAGCAAATTTTGAAAATAAATTTTTGTTCAAAAATTTCGAGAACAAGAGAATGCCTGCATACTCTGTATATAAGAGGAATAAGAATAAATAGTAGCATTAACTTATTGTTCTTATTTACAGAATGTACTTTATTCTTATTGTTTATACACTCAGTATATACAGAGTTTGAAACTTTTGGCCCATTTAAGATATGGATTTATAAAATGTATACTTAATGCCAAATTTGTTTAATACAATGATCAATTCTTTTAACATTTATATTTTAAAATATTTTGGGCAAAAGTATTTACATAAAAATTTCTATGTATAGATAATTTTATCGTATATAAAATTAATTATATATTTGAGATGTAAAAAGAGATATTTCAAATATTGACTTGCTTCTTTTGCCATTTATTATAGCCTTTCAATTGCTCTTGAATATTATAACAATATTAAAATTTTTAAAGATTCAAATATTAACGATTCAATATAAACGAATACTGCATAGGAAGCTATAAATAATGCAAATAATATTAACGGATTCTATTATTTAAAATATTTACATCCAAACATTTTAATTTATCAATGCATTGTGTTTTTGAGCTGTAAAATATATTCTCAGAACTTTAATATAAATTCTTTGATTTTTGAAAATTTTTTAAAAAAATTAAATACATGATAAAATTTTTATAATGTATATCTAAATGTTTATATCACATACTTACACTTACAACTTACAAATTTTCAGATAAATCTAAGTTTGAGACAAACAAAATACAAATAAATTATATTTACTGTATCTAATTGATTTTTTCTCAATAAATTTAATCAATACTTCATTTTTTTTGTAAGTAGAATCAACAAGCCTTAATTATTATTTTATTACTGTAATTTGTTGATCACCCTTGTGGTGACCTGGTATGAAAAAATAATCCTTGCATGTTTTAAGAGGCGACTAAACGAGATCCTCCAAGTTGGACGTTGAGCCACAGGCTAACAACCAGACCATGTAAAAAGCTTGTTGTTTAGAAATCTCACAAAGTAAAAGTCAGGCAGATCTCCCCCAGACTAACTGATTGAAAAGAAAAACTTAATATTTTAACTTGGTAAATACGAACTCTTTTTAGTCGTGGGGCCTTGAGAAATTTAATGGAGGAAATGGACAGATATAAAATAGTTATTTTGTCAATACAGTTGATAAAGATAACTGAATAAGAGAAATGGCTGTGTATATTATAGTTCCACAAATGAATTTGACCCAGCGAATGAAAGAATTTGCAAAATTAGTATAAAAATAAAACCTCATAACATAAACATTATTTGTGTACGTGCACCCACAGAAGTTAAAGGGAATATAGAGAAAAATATTTTCTATGGAAAGCTAGAAGAAATATATAATAAGTGCTTACAAAATAACATAACATTAGTGATTGAAGACCTAAATGCAAATATTGGTAGAAAAGAAAATTCACGCAACTATCTATTGAAACAAAGCCAACATAACAAGTTCATTGACAATGAGAATAGGTTTCTGCAGCTGGCACGGAAATTATCCTAAGAATTGTATGTTTTGCTAAAAAAAAGGTGACATCCACTATATTGAAATATAATAAATTTAATCAATTATATTTTAATAGACAAAAGGCAAAGAAGTAACTTACTCTGTGTAGAAAGTTACTAGGGAGCAAATGTAGAGTCTGATCATTTTTTGGTATCATCAATAATCAGAGCCACGATTGCGAAGTTCTTTCAAAGAAAAGACTAAAAAAATGTACATTTGATAGAGACACTTTTCCATGGATAAAAAATATGAATGGCAATAAAATAAAGAATGTAGATTAAAGTGATGGTGAATATAGTTGTATAAACTTAAATTCCTCATGTGTGTGTGTTTGTGTTAAATAAATTCTACAAGCAATGGGGAAAAAAGGGAAGGTACGATATGATGAAAAATGAAATAATTAAAGAATGAATAACTGAGCACATAGACTGGTAATACAAAAAACAAATAAATAAAAGATGAGAAAAATTATACCTTAAATAAAGAGGAAGAATAAAAAGATCGAGGAAAAGAATATTCAAACAAAATAACAGAAAGTATAAAGAAGAGATATTTAAAGAACTAAAGCACTTTTAAAGACGAAAAAGAAGCAAGAAATTTCTACAATGTTGTGAACAACGCAAGAAGAGAGCTTTGACACAGAATTCACACATGTCGTGATGAAAATGGGAAATGTTTTAATAATAATACTTAAACGCCATGAAAAAAAAGAACACTTCAAATTGACTTATGAAAGAATAGAGGAAGCGAAAGAAGATATAATTAGGACACCGCCAGTTATCAAGTTGAAATAGTACAAATAAACAATTATAACATCTTGCCTGGACTGGGTGGAATCACAGAGAAGCTCCTAAACTTGAAGTAGATTAAAATCATCAAGAAACTACACATCATTATCTCTAGTATTTGGACAAAAGAAAATATAACCAATGAATGGGAAGATGATTTCATTTGTCCAATATACAAGGAAGTAGATAGATTAGATTGTAAAATTTATAGAAGAAATACTTTCCTTAACATATCATATAAAATATTCTTAAACTATAAGTAACAAGTATATGTAACAAGTCTTTCAGACTTGTTACATATACTTGCAAAATAATAGGGGAATATCAGTGTGGATTCTAAAAAGGCAGAAAAACTACAAATCAAATATACAGCATTAGACAAATACTTTAGAAGACCAAATAATTTGATACAACCACTTATCATCACTTTATTGACTTATAATAGATTACGACAGCAGTAATAGGGAAAAATTGGATGAGGTAACTCTGGGTTTGCGAATCTCTGAAAAATTGGTTAACCGCACAAAAAGGACACTCGACAAAGTGAAACGCAAAGTTGAGATCAAAATTGTCAGTGCCATTTTATATTTAAAAGAGACCAAAATAAAGTGATGTTTTGTGAAGTCATTTGCTATATATAAATATAGATCTAAAGGAGACAATTAGAAATTAGTATTAAAATTCATAAAACAATTTTTGCTAAATTTTTACAACTACTGTAATTTGCAAATAATATTGTTATTATAGGAATACCTAAGATAACTACAGTAGGAACTTTCAGCATTCTTGAACAGTAGCTAAAACATGAAATTGATAGTCAACGAAAAATTAAACTCATGAAACTAAATTCACAAATTTACAACCACTGAAATTAATGAATATGAACAAGTAGTCCAATTTAAATACTTAAACACCATGGTAAATAATAGTAATATCACCAAAATTGAATTAACAAATGAAATGAAGTGTTATCAGATATAGTGAAATGATTTTAAATCTAAAAACACAATTATCAAAACAAAAATACAGTTATGTAAGACTCTAGTAAGACTAATTATTTTATATGGCAAAGAATGTTTGTCAACTAACAAAGTAGATGAGAAGAAAATGATGACATTTGAAAGAAAAATCTTAACAAAAAATGTTTAATGCAGTAAGAGAAAGAAGAAACTTGATAGTTAGATAAAATCATCAATTAATATCAAAAGACATAGAACTTAAACAGCATAAATGATCAAGGCTTCCAAAATAAACTGGCTCTTATATGCATTTCGATACAACAATGAATTTCTGTTAAAAAATTAAATTTCCAAAGAGCAAAAGAGGAATACTGAAAACTAGGTGGATAGCTAGAGTGAGAAAATGTTAAAAACACATGTAATCTCAGAATAATGAAAATAATGTTTGAAAAAATATATGATTAAAATCATATTTAAAATAAAAAAAAATTAAATAATTTAGTAAACGTATTTTCTTTTGTAATCGTTAGTGATTTAGATCTCTTGTTGCATGTATTTGCCATAATGCATGATCCGTTAAAGCAATTCAGTCTTTCCACACTGTGAATGAATGACGCTGAATTTAATTTTAAAACACATCCATCATTCCCACAAAATATGTCATCTGATGACAGTTGATAAGATTTGAATAGTCTGAAATGTATGTTAACTCTTTAAGCATTTCAAACTTTCATTCACATTATTAAGGATTTTAAAACATTTCTCTATTTTAGCTACCTTGCATAGTTTGAGTAATTAGAAATATATTTTAGTGAAAACAAATTTAAGGAATAAATTGAAACTCATATCTTTCGTAAGCTAGGAGAAATATTAATTACAAAAATGTATGTATTGAAAAATAAAATTAATTGAAAAATGTGAAATAATTGCAAAAATGTAAAATAATGATACAAAGTTAAACTGTACTTGAAAATGAATTACGTCGAGCATTTCGTAATTTATAAATATATACTACATAGTAAGTAATGCGAGAAAACATGTTTAAAAAATCCTTTAATATTTTAACTTATTAAATGTTTATAATTTGATTCACTGATTTTGTTTTTGTTTATTATATCGAGAAGTCATTAAAAATGTCTAAAGATAAGTTCATAGAAAGTACGGTAATTTTGTTTTAAATTTTAATAAACAATGTATTAATCACGAAAATGAGGATATTTGTGAAGATACTCATGTTAAAATTATAATATGTATGTTAAAATATAATCTTCTTAAGATACTATAAGTAATTGGGAACAAAAACCTACTTATATAATTATATTAAAAATGTTACTGAGTGTAATCTACAATACAAATGCAGAATGTGCAATTCATTTGATTTATTCTTTTTCAGCTCATTTACTATAGCTTTATTTATATTTTGTAAACTTTATCTTTAAAAACATAATCATTTTATATAGCTGTGACGTATTTTACCTTTACAATCGAATGCATCTTTAAATTTTAATAGTTATAGATCTCAAACAAGAAATTCTGAATTTATATTTAAAATTTTCATTTTAAAACAAATATATATATAAAATAAATTAATTTCCAATAAAATAGGTAGGATTTATTTTATTTAAAAGAAAATTAATTTTTTTCTAATAAGAAGTATCATATATTTCCACATAAAGTATTTACATTGGTTTAATTTTTCTTCACTAAAATGTTTATAAAAATAACAACTACATAAAAGCTTTACATAAGTTTAATTTTTCTTCTCTATTACTTCTCCATTACATTATAAATACTTTTGTGTGTTTTATATAATAACTCAATTAATGTTTTTTCAAATAGTACACTTTAATATGAATGTAATTGTATCATTTTTATTATTTTACCATATAATAAAAATAAATCCCACTTTTTTTTATTTATTATTTTTTTATTTTTTATTATTTTTTAATAAATCCCATTGTTTACAATTCCCATCTTAAATATTTTACATTAATAGTCTTCCTGAAATTTTTTTCTTTTGAATTCTCATTTTGAATTTTAATTTCAACATTAAAAACTAAAATGTATCTAATAGTTTCAATAAATATTACAGATATGTAACATACTAATGATTTATATTTTTGTGAAAGTGTATATTTTTGTGATTAATATTACTGTGCTAAATGAAGTTCATTACTTCATTTAGAACAATTATAATTTAGTATGGATTAATTTGGTTTCAAATGTACTAACTAAATCATAGGATACGTTCAAAGATATTTAAAATAAGTTTTAGAATGACATGTTTATATCGAAAATGATTAAAAAAAGAAAATTTATTTTTCAGAATATACAAGCAAAATAATTTAAATTTGCATGCAAAAATATGTAGGAAACTCATGACGGATATTATGAAGCATGATTTGTGTATATAAAATATTTAGGGTTAAATCTTTATTATATGTTGTAAATTATAGAACATTTAAGTCTCAATTTAGTATATGTAATTGATTAAATTCAACGTTATCGAGTTTTATATTTATGCCCATATCAAATTAAAAATAATATCGTACAATAATTTTTGGGAAACCGCAATTTGGCTTTATTATTCAAGAAACATTTTACTAAATGATTTTATATATATATATATTTTACGGTGAAGCACCGAAATCTTGAGAATGTCGACATTCACCATGCACCAATGATAAATGTTGAACATATCCGAAATTTTTTTTTCTCCTTAATTCAGTCTCGATAAAATTTTTGCCTCTTTTTCTGAGAGGAATAACTAAGAACTTAAAACACACAGTACTTTCAAAATGAGAAAGGAAAATTATAAAAGTTAAAAACTTACTTAATTATACAGTATATTCAAAATGAGAATTTGTTTTGGGTGCTACAGGTGGGGAGAAATCTTCATAGAGACTTTCGTGTTTGAACTGTGGTTCAATCCCACTCCAGTTCTTTGAGATTCAAAATGAGAAAGGAAAATAATAGAAGTAAAAAACTTACTTAATTATACAGTACGTTCTCAAATGAAAAAATAAAATATTAGTAATAAAAAACTTACTAAATTATGTGAATCAATTCTTATTTATTGCAACAACTTAAACTATTATGAAATTTAGAAATGCATAAGAGGCCCTTGTTTTTACAACTGCATTTATTTGTAGAACACTTTCTTTTGCAATGACAGCGTGTAATGCCTTGCCCTCCGCTTCTCGAACTAGCTGCAGCTGCTTCTCTCAGTGAAATTTCTTGAAAAGAAATCTTATCTATGGAAAGAAGCTTTTCTTTACAAATTTCGAACTGATTACGTGTGTAAAGCTGCTTGAGGGTACCATTTTCATTCGCAAGTTTATAGAAGTCGGAGTCTTCTATTCCAACAACAACCACTAACACATTTCGGTTATCTGTACGACCACGGTCGACATCAGGGACTTGTATTCGTACAGTATCACCAATTTGAACAGGAAGAAATTGATTTTGTGAGGTTCGTAACATTTTTGTTGCTTACAGTAGAAGATTCTCTTTCACGGCTGCTCTTTTTATAGAAATTAACTCGTGTTTTTCATTTAGAACTTGATGTGAAGATGTGGTAGATTGCAAGTCCTCTTGAATATTTTTCTTTGAAATTTGTTTTTTTAGTTTAACCACCGCTCAATTTTTTTTCCGAAGTATTACCAGTTTCTTAAAGCTGTTCTTCAGTTTTAAAAGTACTGGCGATTACTTCAAGTTGTTCCTCAGTTTCGATACTTGCGATTTGTTCGCTAGGCAAAAAAGACGATGCTAAACCTCTTTTCACTTTAATGCCAAACGTGGCTTCATGAGGACTTTGGCATATTCCTTTGTGGTTTGTATCGTTCTTGGCAAATTGAACAAAGGGAAAACCTTTTGACCATTTATATATATTGTTATCTTTCATCCCTGCAGTTAGCATATTCTATACATCCTGATTGGCCCTCTCAACTGACCCTTGTGTTTGACTGTGACGAAGCTTTCCATTAACTATCTTAACATCGTTACACATAGCTCATATTTCGGATATGACATGATTATTGAATTCTATACCAATATCTGATTGCATTTTTGTTGGAGCACCAAATGTTAAAAATATCGGAAAAACGTGATATGCTACTTCTTCAGCCCTCTTAGTTTTCAAAGGTCGTAGCTGGACAAGCTTAATTAAATGATATTGATACACCATTATGAACTTATTTTCAGTATTTGAGTTTGACTGCAGATCTATCAGATCAACTTGATATCTTGAGTTTAACTCAGAACTGATCATTGGTTTCACAAACATACCTTTCTTAGGTGCACTGTGTTTCATTTGACACTGTTTGCATAATTTTAAATACAAAATTACAACTTTATATGTAATATTTTGCATTTATTTTGCAAATCTTTAAGCATGCGTGTTCTTCCTCCATGGCTTATCCTGGTGTGAGCTTCATATAGTATACTGAACAATTCCTCATTGGTAACATAATACTGTATATTCTTTTCTCCTGGTTTTAATGGTACAATTAACTTCTCATCAACGTCAAATTTTTAAAACGTCAAAACGTTTTAATCGTCTGTAATCCAAAGGTGTGTTGCACTTAGTTCTAGCAGAAACCACTTTTTAAAGTATTTTAGAGTGTTTTTCTCGAGAAAAAATAAAAGCAGTTGTCTTCTCGTTTACCTGCAATTAATACATTTAAATTTTCAAGAAAAAGTTCACGATTCACTGCAGTATCAAATCTGTATAAATCAGGAAATCAGAAATAAAATTAAGAAAACTTTGCTCTCACCATCGAACCTTGCATATGCATAAGACTGACAAAGCTGACTAACTCCACCAGCACAAACGATTTGGCTGGAAACAGTCAGTTGCCAGGATTTGGCGGGAGACTTCTCCAGAAAAAAGGATTTGTCGGATTTGGCGAGAAACAGCCAGTTGTCTCTTTGTCGGCTCTTCTCTTTTCGACTTCCATCAGATCATATCTGTGATTGTCGACATACACCGGTGAGGGTCCTAATGTACAAGAATGTAATGAAATATTCGATCTTTCACCGACGTATTTGGTGTTTGTTGACAATCATCGGTGAATGTCGACATTTTCTGATTTCGGTTTTCACGGTAACATATATATACATTGGATACATATCAACTTTTAAATTGTGAATTATAAATATGAAAACAATTTTTTTAAATTTCAAATTATATCTCAACACAACTTCCTTAAAAATACTTTCATTAATAAAGATGTAGAGAATTTTTATAATGAATTTTATTATGTATTATAATAAAACTAAAAGCTATTACAGTACACAGTGTAAAGAATTATGAATTTTTTTCAGTTTATTTATTTTAATGTTATATTAGAAATAATAAAATATTAAAGTTTCAGATGTCGCAGATTTTTATTACAATGAATTGGTATTTCTAAATTCAATATATTATGTTTTAAATAGAAGCATTTTTTGGAAGCAAAATTTATAATTGAAAATATTTGTAGCCTGTATTTATAGATTCATTTTAGTAAGTGTATAGTCTACGTTGTTGAATGTTCCCTACTTTCACTTAGCTATCCTGTTATTCCTAAAATTAAAGTAAATAATTTATTGGTTTAGAGGTGAACAATTATTTTTTAGTTTCATGTTTCTTCTGTTTAAGCCCTTCAACACTTACGTGCACCCCTAGTCTTAGCATTAAATCTATTACCACAATAGTTCACAAGAACAATCGATCGCACGATGATTCAGCGTTTTTATAAAACATAAATTTTAGTTTGTTTATTAACATTGTGTTGAAATTTTATGTAAGAATAGTTCTACACAATTCATATCAAAATAGGAAGTGACTTTGTTTTTATTAAATATTACATGTTGTATGTTTGTTTGTGACATTTTATTAGAATATTGGATTCGTAATTAATATTAAATATGATAAAATTTTTAAATAAAATGATATAATGGTATTTAAGATATAAAAATTATAAGTTTTTTGTATTTTCTCGGAACTATTTACACAGAATATGTTTCATAAATGAATAAAAAAAGAGATGATCTTGTTGATCCCTATCAATCATTGTGAACAAGAAGTTTTTATCATATAAATAAAAAAATACTATTTGTTGGAAACAATTCAGAGAAAAAACAAATATG
>JAPDSC010070983.1:0-10460 GCA_026290005.1 Latrodectus geometricus
GAATTCAACTCATATTAAGGATTAGACAGAAAATGAAGTTTATTTTAATTTATAGCTAACATCTAACACTAACTTCCTAATATAGTGATGATGAATGTGAGACATTTCAAAATTAAGTTATTAGAAAAAGAGCTCACCAATACATAGACAAATACCAATCAAACTTCAACCTTTTATATTCATTTTTTAGAAACTATTTTTCGATAGTAATTTTTCATTTTTTCCTTGCTTTTACTCTCAATTTTTTTTCGGATAATTTTTGGTATAATTATTGATTCAGCAATTCGATGTAGTTTAAGCTTTGTTTAAAATCATTTTCCTCAAGCGTGACGATTTAACTAATGAGTGATTTCTGAATATTATGGTGGAACTTGTAAAGACTGATGAGGATTTTATTTAGTATTAACTAAAATTATAAAGAAAAGCTTGTCATTACTTCAGAACCGTAAAAAAAAAAAATTCTCTTAGAACATGAATTGCCACAGAAAAATTTGGTTTCATGTAAATTACAATATTTAATATTTCAGAATTGTAGAACTAAATTTCATGATAAATAACGATGATTAAAACTTATTAAAATGTTTCTTTTTTAAATATCTTTTCAAAAATACTTTAGAAAAACATATTACTGAAATTCCATTTTTCTGTAGATTTTCTGACACATAATGGCATCATGAGAATCTTTTCTATAAGAAACGATTTCTTTTCGGAGACTTGAAGTGAAAGGAATCTGTTTCGAAAAATAAGTTTCTCTCTGCAACTGTTGTTCTAGAGGGGAAAGTTATAGAACTATTTTCGTTTACTTGAGTGGGATAATGATATTAAGCTTTCCTGAAACGAAAGGCTGGATATGACTTCATAAACCTTTATCTCTCTAATTTTGCCAAATCCGATACTGTGCAACGGAAATTCTGCAATTTAGATAACCATAAAATGTTTGCCATTTTCTTTCAAACAAGAAAAGTCTTCAATGTTTTTAATCTACAACTAATTTTTGCAAATGATATGTAGATTAAAAGAAATTAATGGAGTAATTTTTGCAAATGACATCCATTAGTTGAATTGAAATTCATTAACACATTCATTAATTAATTTTCTCTTCAACGGAATAGTTTCGAAAACTATAAAGAAGGTTTCGGAAGAATTAAAATAGAAAAATTAATTGGAGCGGTTAAAAATGTTTTCAAACATATAATTTTTATAACAAATTTAGAATGTTTTAGAAAAAATACTTATAATTGAGAAGTATGCTTACTAGTAAATGTATAACAAAAATTATTTCATTTTACAATAATCGTGTAAATGACGACTGTGTCATATTTATAAATACAAGTTCTCAGAAATACTTTCCCAAACATTTTTGCTTATATTCAAATGTTGTTTCTCAAAGGTATTGATTATAGAACAAAACACACAAAACTATATAAACATATTACTTTACCTGATTGGCTTGTAACTTTCCAACATCAAACAATAAGTAATTTGGTGCTTGTATGACCTTTTACTTTGTGATACAAACTGTAACATTATTTATGAAATTAAAAAGTTTTCTTTTTTTAAATAAAAATATGTTTTTTAATTCTAAAATGAAAGAAAAGTCTTAACTCAAAATAAATTTAATGCAGATTTTTTTTTTTAAATTCGTCTCGTTTTAAAGAAATAACGATTCCTTGAAAAATAAAAACCTGGTCATCAAAGTATTATATTAGTTTAAATATTTACGAAAATAATTTACACAATAGCTTATTTTTTTTTCAAAATCATTTTTTTAATTACTATATTGAATAAAGTTGTTTCGCTAAAACTTAAAACAAATTTTCGTGGATAGAGTGATATAATAAAGCTGAGATAATATTATATTTACATAATAAAACATGTCATATTTTTATACAGATGAATTTCTTCTTAACAATGCAAATATAGCACGCAAGCATTATAGTGATAAATAGAGAATTGAATTTTGTTGAATATTAAAGAGCAGTTATTTTTTTAGAGTAGTTATTTCGATAAATAACAGGATATAAATGCATGCAAACATAAAGGCAGGCTACTTCTGACACGAAAATTTACAGAAGGCAAAAATACGATGTCATTATAATATTTTTCCCAAAATTAATTTCTAAGCCCAAAAAAGAGAATGCGTTAGGCCAAAAAAAAACTAACAACTAACCTAACAATAACATTTTGTACTAGATGTTATTTACAAAATTCTGTTTTCCTCTTTCTTCAACCAGAATCAAGCGTATCTCACACATCAGAAACAAACCACTACTTGAACGATGCCCAACAATTCACCATCGAGGCCAAATTAAAGCGCCGAAAGTCCGATTCTGGAAGAAGCGCAGTCCTCATTCAAACCTGGGAACGAAGAACTAGATGCGATTCCTTTTCTAGACAGTCGAGACCAAAAATCATTGCCAGGAATAATCGATTTCAGAACAAAGAGAATTTCTATGATATCATGCCAGACTGTCCGAATGGCAATTTCAAAAATAGCCAATGGCCAAAAGATGGCGGAATCGTATCAAGTGTTCGAGGTAAGCTTAGGCTCCTCCCTAAATTCTTATTTAGTGATAGTGGCAACCGAATAAAAATTATCCTACCGCTTAATGCAATATAAATGAGATGAAGAGTTTAGAAGTTTTCCGCTGATTTATTTCAAAAACTTTTTTTTAAAAAAAGGAATTTAAATCGTCTTTGCCGATTTAAACTAACCATAAAGTAGATGTTATGATTTATTTATTACTTGCATAAACAATCAAATTTTAATATTAAATGTTCTTTACATGCTACATGAAATAAATTTATATTTACTTAATGAATTTATAAGTATTTATTTTTTAATAGCGGTATTAAGAGAAATAAGTCTCCCATAATATATATAATAACCCATCCCTCTAAGATATTGGCCAACATTTTCTTTCCTACTGCTCACTGAAGAGCTCATTCCACTGAAGAATTGTCTTGTTTTTGATGGGTGGACAAAATTGTATAGTCAATATTATTGGTAAAAACGATTATTTGCTTAACTCATAGATAAATGATAAGTAAAATAAAGAGACGTACACACGATCTCAATTGTAACGAAAGAAGCAACCATTTTTATGGTTAAAAAACACACCAGCTTTTTTAAAAAATTTCCTGTAATTAAATACTGTGACTATTTTTAAATGCCATTTTTGCAAATCAAAGTAGGATTAGGACAATAATTTCAAAATTACATTAAATTTATGAGTTTTACTTAATGAATAATTATACTTATTAAGTTTAATATTGAATAATTTCAATAAAGGTTTTTGCGTATAAAATTTCATACTAATTATATAATTCGTCAAAAAATACAAATCTAGTCCATAAAAAATAATATATTAATTATATAATAAAAAATTTGAAATATTTAAGTAAATATAATAAATGAAATCATGTTGCAACTTGTTGATTTAAAATCCACTTTTCAAAACGATGATTTCAAAACATTCTTGGAATACAGTACGTTCAGAAAATATTTTCCGAATTCACAGGAATATTATTATGCCTCGTAGAAAAGTTCCTTTTGATTTCTTTGCTGAATTACTCGGATTTTTTATGCTCTGAAAAAATTTTGATGAGAAATATTTAAATATCAAGGCAAATCTATCGCTATTACTATCGTTTCCAATTTTGATTTTTCAGAATTAATTTTGGCAACGCATCATAAAGCATAAACCTTAATGAAGATATCGTACTTTTTTTTATGTACCGTAATATTTTAACCGTAACTTTTGATTCCTATAGCCTAAAGATCTCAACAGTTATTATAACATCTTACATCAGTTTACACCATTTTTTTTTTTTTTTTTTAAATCTTAGGATTTATTTTGATTTTTACTTATGCATGATCTTTTAGTCAGATGAATTTGTGCATCATACTTTGAATTTGTATATTTGGACATTAAATTAGACCACGAATACAACTACATTTTTGATCATTATTTTTGCCTTCATACATTGTACATAATCCTTTTTCTGTGTTGAAAATTTATTCACAAAATTCTTAATAATGCATTTTGAGTCAAGAAGGATTCTTAAAAAAAATTTAAAAAATGTGAATTAAAATACTTTATTTTAAAAATAAATCTGAGACTTTATATATATATATATATATATATATATATATATTTTTTTTTTTGATTATTAGTGCAGTGTAATCAAATTTACGGATGTAAATTTTCATAAAGAACAAGTCTGAAGGACTCCGCTTTGGTATTTGGCATTGTTCTCTTGAATTTTTTAGTTTCACTATCTTATAACAAAGCCTTCAAAATCAGCGTGTTTTTATTCTTTATGTGGAAAACATTCTTTATAGATCTTATGATAATACTTTCCAGAAAAATTAGCGCAATATTTTTATCCTCTTGGAACAGACATTCATATTTATACCTCTACATCAATTCTGCATAAAAACAAATTTTCCATTTCATTTTAAATTTCTAATATGTATTCATTCTCAAATTCAAAATGAAAGTTAATATTTTACTTTGTTATTATCATTAAAAAAACATTTTTTAATGTTGAATTTATTTTTTAATGTTTATTAATTAGTTCATAAATTAATGTCTTCTATCCATAATCGATTATTTGAAATGAATCATAATTTTTTTGCGCATGTGCATAACCATGAGACATATAATTTTTAAATGCATCTCATTTGATTTTTAAGATACAAATATTTTAATATCGAATAATCCTATTAATGCAATTATAAATTAATTATTATTATGCACCTTAAAATAAAGTTTTAATGCCAATATAAGGCCTTATTTTAAATGCTTAATGTTCCCATTTGTTCTAACAAAAAATAGTTGAAACAATAATTTCAGAATGAACTATAACAGTTTATTTTAATATTAAAAAGTTAAGCCATGCAGAAACGAGGTATTTTATAGAATAGTAAGATTTTTAATGTAATTTGAGTACTATTATTGAGTTTAATGTATTTATGTACTATTATTGGCAAAAAGCATAGTAGAATTTTTTGGAATTTTATTGTTGTTTATTTAACTTTCAGTTAGCTAAAATTTTCCTAAAGCTTTACTTTATAAAAACTTTTTTTTAACTTTATTTGTGAAATTTTGGAAAAATAAAGTAAATGTATATATTAATTGTTTGTTTTGTTATTTTTCTGGATTTCATAATCCTTTACGTAAATTGTATCAATAAAGAATATTAATAAAATTTTTAAATTAAATTTATTTAAATTTCAAAAATTATGATCACAAAATTTCAAAATACAGATTATTTCAATTTTGCTAAACTGTTTTCTGCATATTAAATTTAAATAAATTATTATTAATGCCATTTGATTCTGTAATATGGTTAGATATTTGGTGCTTTAAAAAATCAGAATAAATGTGAAAATACATTTCCACCTTTCCGTTCTAGATTTGATTATTCAGTAATTTTTCCATTTTGTATTTTCATGTAAAATAGTAATCCTGTGTTAGCTTTCAAAATTTTTCTATTTATTTTATTAAGATTACAATCTTTTTTTACCTCATTTAATTACCCATCGTAAAAAATGCAACGAGTATGATATATAAGGATATGAATTATAAAATAAATTGTTTCACCAAATAAATGAATTCAAATCAAAACTAAGCTAGTACATATATATTAGTTTGGGGAAAAAGTAATCCATTATTTTTTTCGGTAGACGTCAGTAGTGATCGATATCTCGTGAGATATCTATCAAACAATTTCAGATTTAGGCTCGTTGGAAAGGTGACATTTGACACTAAAATATCCTCTTGCGGTTTTTTGTTTGATTCATTCAGTTACGAGTACAAGGTTTCAAAAATGGAAGACAACAAACAGAAAATTCGATACATTTTCGTTTTTCTCTTGTAACGGCTAAAAAGATAGCCGGGTGGCTAAAATTGTGAAAGGTGTTTATCGTCCTATATAAGACTGTATCAACCAGTTACGTACAATTTTTGTTTCGTCGATTCCGTTCGGGTATTTTTGATGTTAGAGATGCACCTCGCATGTGGATACAGCATCGTCGAAAATGTCTATAAAATATCAAAAATGATCGAAGTTAACCGCATGTCAGCAGTCGTAACGCGCAAGACCTAAAAATCTACATGAAAGCTGTTTTAAACCTTTTTACAAAGTGAATCCAAAAGAAGTTACTTAAAGTTCACGTAAAAATAATGGATTTCTTTTTCCCCAACCTAATATATATATATGAATAATTCCTTTTGTTGATAGATTAAAAAATTTAGACCTTGTAAAATAACTATGAGAAGATAGTTCCTTTTTCGTGTGATACTGATCAACACGAAACCATCTTAAGGTTTTATAAACCGGAATGGCATCAAATGACAACAAACTTAATGTTCTGTTGCGAGTAGTTTGTTTCTTTTTCAGCTTAAAAACCGAGATTCTTTTCTTACCTTTGTTCCCACACAAAGAATGCGTGTACCGTATTTATCACGCGATTTGCGTTTCGTCTGTCTGCAGGATCGAAAGCAACACTGCAAAAGGCAACGAATAATGAGATTGCGCATCTTCCGAAAACGTTTTCGATCTTTGTTTTGTTTTCTTTTTCTCTTTCGCCACCGGCCTTGTCCTAGGCAATAAATACGCCAAAGTGCTACCTCCCCCACTCCACATACACACAACAGTTCGTGATTTAATTCTGCACTCCTGCCTTCTGAATCAACACTAAACTGCATGCGATGCGCAAGACTTGACCTTCCAAAACGAAGATGTTTGTCTTCCTAGATGAGTCCAGACTCCAGCGCATCTTCTATGTAGTATTCTGTCATCAAAGCTGTCCTTCACGTACTGGAATATGTTGTTCGCTATATATTTTAATAATAATTGCATCTCTACTGTACACAAAATCTTTCTTTTAAGGCCATAGATTAAATTGAGAGCCATAATTGAAGACAATTTATTTGTCAGCTTGCATTTATGCTTAAGCAAATGAATAGTAAAGGAATGATTTTTTTTCTTCTTATTTAATTTACGTAGAAAAATTAATCTTCACGTATTAAAGTTTATTTTGAATTTCTTCATTATACTTGCTTTAATTGATTTCGGTTTCTATTGTTTATAAAAATATTTCAACCAATTTAAGTAATTTGCTTACAAAATATTATCAATCTTTAAACTATAGATTCATTACTACGAAATTACTTCAACTCATATATCATTATAATATGTAAGCAATATAAAGTATTCTAATTTTTCAAATTAAATATTTGTTTAATGAAATGAAATGTACATAAATTCGAATAAGATTAATCAAATATAAAAATTTAATGTCAGTTATTACATGGAATTGTACTGATTGTTTAATACACAATTTTTAAAAGAAAAATTGCATATCATAATGATTATAAAAATCTAAGAAATAAATATAAACCCATAAGTATCCAACAAAGTAAATAATGTCATAATTTTTTTTAAACTATCATTTCAGCGAAATTTAAAATTTGCATGACTGTTATTCGATAACTAACCTTTAAAGTCTCAGAACTTCATTATTGTTTTGTTCTAAACTTCAATTAGTTTAGAACAACATATATATTTGGAATTAAGTCTTATATCAATTCTAAGAATTAACAACACATCATTATTGCAAAAACAAGCATTAATTTAAAATAATTTCAATTTCCACTTTACGAAAAACATTCTATTTCAAACTTAGACTGTTTTGTATTTTACAAGATTAATTCGCTTATTATGTAAAACTTATTAATTATTTCTTTCATTTAGGTGATTATTCAAACGGAGCAATGGTGAACAAAAAATCTCAGAATGGTTTGGCATTTGAAAGAACAGCACAAACACGCAGAAGTCAAAGAAAGGAGGAACCTGAATGGATCAGTATCAGCAAGAAACTTCGCGCCAAGTTTGCGGAAGGACACATAGGTACACAGAATATGCTTACGTCCAAGTTCCTTTTAGAATATAGTACGCTTAAAAAAGCATTTATCTTATCTAATAACAATAGATTTCCTTCAGTCAAACATACAAATGAAATTGATCAGGCATTGAACTTGAACTTCAACATGTAGAACTTGAAAATATTGAAAGTGGAATGAATTCTAAATTTTTTTTCGAATCAGAACTCTGGAAGATTTTTAAGCTTCGTTGATTTTCTATTTTTTTAATAAGTATTAAAAGTATGTGCTTAATTTAAAAACCTTGGGAAATGTGTTGCTTTTGTGTATTTCAATCCATTTTTACACACTAGAGCTAATTCGGCTTGGAAAATTTAAAGTGCAATTCAAACCGCATGACGAGGAAATCGAACCCTTAATTGTTAACTGCTGGTGAGCGTTAACTATTCAGCTGTTAGTTTGGCTATGAGAAATTAGGTATCAAAAATGTGATAAAAATTCATTGAAAAGGCGCAAAAGAAATCCCATTAAAATGTAAATGCAATTATATAAATCATTTGTTTAATTTATGAAATTAATTTATTTCATTTAGATAAAAGATTTGTTAAAAAAATCCTAATAATGAGATTAGATGAAAAACTTATTTTAAGAACCTGCATTTAAATTAATTAGAACTGAAACAGTATGGCATATGGAGATCCATGTAACAATGTTATTTTTAATTAAATTATATGATTAATTAAAAACTAGTTAATAGAAAAATTTGTAATTGAATTAAATCCGTAAATGATTCTCTGAGAACAATATCATTGGATTACAGTAAGATTATTATATTTAATGTATTTTGAGTTGTAACATTTAAAAATATTTTAATAAAAGATACGAATAGAACAGAGAGGACAGGATGAGAAAAGCATGAGTTTTTTAAGATAGATATTTCATATTAGAAAAATCAAACAAATTCCATCTTTTTGAAACATAAAATAGATTACAGAAGTTATTTAGATTATTTACTTTCAGACACTCTCTAGATTTATAAATTACAATAATAATAAATTTAGGAAGTGTTCAGAATTCATTACTAAACTTGAAAGGAATCTCTGATTTATTCATTTAAATTTTATTTTTTAAATGCCTTCTTTTATGAATTAAAATAAAGAAAATATGTGACATTATATTTATTGTGATTTCTATTTATAGCATTAAATGTTAGAAAGAGATATATTTTAAATCAATAATTGATTCTTCATCGAGTTCGACTGTTACACCAAAAGTACCTTAAAAATCATTCAAAATGATATTTTAAAAAAAGAATGAATTTCATAATTTTAATCAAAATTATTTAAATATAATTCTATCAAAATGTTCTAAAACCTTTAGATTACATATCCATTCAACTGATTTCCATATAATTACTATTACAATCTGTGCAACGTAGGAAGAATTTCACTTCCGATTTTTGACTTATCGATTTTACAAGAATTGAAATATTTGTTTTAGACTTTGGCAACAATTTTTTATTTTTTAAAATATTCATCGTATTTACAAAAAATCAATTTTAAAGGTAAAAATTCTAAATTTTCTTTAATTTTCAAATTTTTCTGGTAATGAATATCATTTTTATTTATTATAGAACCTAATTCCACCGATTCCTATTCATACGAGGAACCGGATGGAGTGGAAGCAGTTCTTGAGAAGCAAACGATTCCGTCTTCTGTCCAGGAGATTAAAGCAACACATCAGTTCAGAAGATCATCCCAACCCCTGGTCACATCATCTCAGACTCAGTATGCCAGAGAAGTTAATCAACAAGACATAAAGCCGCAAAAGAAGATAAAAGTTGTTGTGGACACCGCAGAGCAGAATTCTCAAAATGGAGAACCACCTTGGATTCAATTGAGTAGAAAATTATGCACTAAGTTCATAGAAGAACACATAGGTATTCATTATTATTCGTTTATACGAATATATGCTGATACATATTAATAACAAAAAAAAAAAATTGAAAATCAATAATTATTTTGGTTAAGTAATTTAATTTTTAGAAAGCTTGGTACAGATGTTATATTATCTCTTGGGTTCAATTTCGGTTTTGGTGAATTTTTTTCAACTTTTGATTTCTCCTAGCAACTGAAACTCCTAAAGGCCGTAAAATGATCATGAATTTTTCAAACACATTACTTTCAAATTAGTTTAATCATATATTACGTAAAATATAAAAGTTTTCGATTTACTATTATAAATTTGCACTGACATTTTTCTGTTCTTATGTAATTATTCGAATATGAGTTTCGTTTCTCGTTTTATTTATAAACTGTAATAACTCCTATTTTAATTTAAATTTTAGTATTAATTAGCATTAAATTGCCCATTTAAGCTTTTACAGATTTTTTCTATAAATATTCTCGTACGATTAGAGAAGGTTGGTTTATAAAATTTAATTTATAGCAAGGAAAATATTTCCTCAGAGGTAATTATAACATCTATTCGGAATGTTTTTAATCATTTTATTATTCTTTTGTGAAAATAAGGTATAAAATAAAATAAGGTATTTTTCATGTTTTGATT
>JAPDSC010070986.1:0-21120 GCA_026290005.1 Latrodectus geometricus
TTTTTTAAGGAGCAACCAAATGAATAAAATTGCTTGTTAATTAGCATATAATTTGTAAACTGGTAAGTATCTGTTGTTGTGCATAATGAAGAGCTTTCATAACTGAATTCATAATTATAATTTCATAGCAAAATAATCATGTTTTAATTTTTTCTACAAGCTTAAATTTGTAAGATGATAAAATTTCAAATATTTTATTCAATTTATTATTAATTTACTTATTGGAAACATTTAAAGAATTGTTTGACTTAATGTTACAATCTCAATGCATTTTTAATCCTTTGTTCAAATAGTCTGTTTTTATATAAAATATTAATCATTTTATTTTGTTATAGGTCTGATTCCAGTGCGAAAGATTAGATGTAGAAATATGTTCAAAATAAAACTTGCTCATGCACTTCCTTTATAGCATTGCAGTTTTGAATTAAAAAATAATCTAACTTTTGTAGTTTTTACTTAAAAGGATAAGCATTATATCCTGAATGCATGCATTATGTGTATGTTTTGTCATTTGTGTTTTTATTAATGGGTTTATGCTTTTGATTGTCATTTTATATGGTCTTAGTTTGGCTATTTTGTAATGGTTAAAGGGCTTGAAAGTTTTGAATTTACGTCTCAGGGATTGTGCTGGGATGACTTTGTAATGCATTAATTATTGTATTGATTTATCATAGAAAAGTAGATGGTATAGAATTGACTGTATAAAGGTGGTACTGAATATGAATACATTACTTTCTTGTATGAAATTGAGGATTAAAAATGTTGCTGTATGATCCAATGATATTGAAAATTACGGTCATTGAATTAACCATTGTCAAAAATCAGAAACAGGAAATTGAACTGGATGTATGCAAAACTTACATTTTAATCGTTTAAAAATTTCAAGGAGTAACTAGACTTAAAAAAATTTATTCTTATTTTACATTTTGATTGGTTAATTTAATTCATAAGTTTCTATGGATTTCGGTTATTTCATAAAAAAGATATTTAAGAAATATAATAAGCAATTCAATAAAATTAACCATTGTGTAAAATATTTATTATTTTGAAAATTATAATTTTTTTTATTTTAAACAATGTTGTATATGGTTTTTTCCTTGATAAATATTTGATCTTTGTAATGTCAAACAATGTGTATTATTCATTATTGTAAATGTTCCTGTATTTTTTATGTTATGTAAGTATAATGTTTGTTTAGGTGTCATATTATTTGTCATCAAAATAATCTGAATTCTTTCTTTTTTTTATTAATGTTTAAATATTTTCTGATTGTTAAAATCAGATTTCAGAGCAAAAATAAATGTAAACTAAACTTTATATTTATAATATTTTATATTAAAATATTTTCATTGTAAATTACAAATTATGACTTTTCAAGCATTTGGATTTTAAGATAAATATTTTTAATTTTTGATAAAACATTTATATCTTATGACTACAAGATCATTTTTTTTCAATGAATTTAAGAATATATTTATTGTCCAATATCAATAATGATTTAAAATGAATTTCAAGATTATTATTTTTATTGCTTTTTAATAAAATTTTTGAGACTTATAACTTGTAATTTTTTTCTGCTTTTTAAAATTAGTTTTTCTTTGTTAAACTGACTGTTAATGTATAAAATAATTTACTGGAAAAAATGAAAATTTCCTTTATTCTTCAAGATACTTTAAAAGTAATGCCATTATTATGGGTGATATTGTCACTAGGATTATATAACAGAATAAAAAATTAATATTAAAACATTTTTGACAGAGGCACTTAACTTTTTTAATCATCAAATTTATAAAATAACGCATAATTTTTTAATAAAAAAGTAAAAAAAAAAAATTTTCTTTTGACAAAATTAAATTTTTTTAAAAATCAACGAGAAGAATGTGTTTTATGTTGTTTTACTAAATTAGCGATTAAACATTTTTAGGTTTAGTCTTAAATAACTTTAAGAGACTAATTAATTTCTATGCTTTGTTAAAGTAGAATTAAGATGACAAGCTAGATACAACCAAATGATATTGGCTGTGCAATTGAGCAGGAAATACATCATTACAAAGTTTGGAATTTTTGTAGCATTTGTATTCTTTCAAACTTAACTCACTATTAAATTATTAAAAAGCATATTTGGCTCAAGGCCAACTAATAATTCAGTGACTTCATCTTAAAAATGACTGTTCATAGTTTGTTCTTGAGCAGAAAGTAGTATGATTATCTATTCTGGAATATTCATATTCCAAGTATGTGCAAAACAGAATTTAAAGTTATGGCTTAGTTTTTGGAGATGATTTGCATTTGTTTCCAGTTTCTCGTCAGTTATATCCAATTGTCTTAAATTTAAAAAGTATTAAAAATTCTTACATAATAATGAAGAATTAAATAAGCTTTTATCTGGAAAACTTAATTGCCTGTATTTGAATTGATGTAATATTTTTTCTCCTTAAGAGTGTTTGAATATCATTAAACTTTGCAAATAAAATGAACCAAATAAAGAAAAGTTCAAAATATTCTTCATTTATATCCTGATTAATTTTTTGAAAAATTCTGTAAATATTTCAAACAATTCACAAGTTCTTATTAATATGCATCTCTTGACAACCATTGCATTTTTGCATATAATAAAAGTTGATTCATAACTTAGATAAATTGATTTAATGCACAAAAGTAATGTATTATGTAAGTTGTTACTGAAATATTTTACTACTAGATGAGGCAATAAGCAATATACATGCCATGTACTTTTACCTTAAGTGAGGGTGCAAAACCTTTCTAGCACCTTACCATAACAAACATCTCATCTTTTACTACTGCAATTATATTATTTATTTAAACTTCATTCTTATTCAGTATATAAGTGCTTAAAAGAATACTTGCTTTTTTGTGTCAGTTTTAAAATATTTTGCAAATAAAAATTTGCTTATAATCTGACACTTTATTTTGCTAAACTAGATTACATATAAGGCATTAAGAGAGAAGAACGTCCAAAAGTAGTATCAAGTTGGGGATGGAAAATTTACAACTTTGTTTTGAAACCAATGTTTTCCATTTAACCCCTATTTAACTAATATGACATGTTACTGAATTCTCTTTAAGTGATAAGCTTCTTTTAACCATAATACCATTTAATCCATAATATATTTATATACATTTTCTCTAAAAATTACCTTGTGTAAGTTTTAATATGATGTAAATTTAAAGTTTTTAATTTATAGTTCAAATATTTTTGTAATCAACACAAAAAAACTTTTATATGATTAGTACTTGAGGAGACTGACAGTTGAGAATAATTTTTATTTCTTTTAAATTGATATATTTGGTCCTAAATTTTTAAGAAATTAATTCTATTTGGACTTAATTATTTTAATTAAAGTTGCCTCCTGAGAACAATTCTTTATTTTCTTACTCAGTTTATATTTTCTTGCAATTTTTCAGTGTAAATAAACAAGTAATAAACAGTGTTTCATTTTATAAAATAAAGAATGAAAACATTTTATCAGGGAATATTTTGGAAGTAATTATTTATGTAATGTTTTTTTATTTTTAACCAAAAAGAAACTTTTTGAAAAACTTAAAATCTTCCTTAAAATATAAAATGATTTTTTTCTGCTTATTGCTTCATTATGAATTAATATAAATTCTGTATTATTTACACATTATTATTATCATTAACAAATATATTGATAAATTGTGATTTTACTGTCTAATACCAAATGCAGCATGTTTGTTTTCGTTTTTTAAAAAAGTAAAATTTTTTTGAAGTTCAGATTATTGACATATCTTTTTTTTCTCATAAAAGCCCTTATTTTTTTTTTATACAAGTGCCTCTGTAAATATTTGTGTATGTATATGAATATAAAATAAATGTTGTATATTTGTAGGAAAGATTCGCACAGAAAAATGAAATTTTCTGATTTTTTTTTTATCTTGCACAAATTTTTCTAATTATTTGAGCGAAATATTCCTTACACAAAATAGTTTCTCATAATTTTTATTGAAATTGTAAAAATCAAAAATTACTGTAAAAAATTAATTATTTTGCTTAATATAATAGCTAGTAAGTAATCTAAATATGGATAATATAACAAAGAAATGTTCTTTTAGATGCCTTCCTCTTTATTAATTTTTATATTAATTGTTTTATGAAGTAAGAAGTAGAATTTTTTTATGTAAAAATTTAATGTTTTCATGTGCAATTAAAGTGCAAAATCAAACTTAAAAAAAAAAGAAAAAAAAAAAAAAAATTGTTTACGGGATGGCAGAACTTTAGTTTTTAAACTTTTATTGCCTGTATTTCATTGATCAATTGCAAATTATTTTTGAAGAGATTTAATAACTCCTTTAATATCATCATTGCTGATTCCTGAAATTTCAGCATTGCACTCTAAAGTAAATGATCTACTTTGATTTCATTTACTTAAGTGTGCAATGCTTTATTCAACTTTAACGACACTATTGTATTGAAAGGATCTGTACGTAAACATAACTATTTATATATTTTATTTTCTAACGTAGCTGGCCATAGAAGAAATAGACATTATTGTATTGAGAATGTTCATTTTATGAGAATCTGTGGTTGAATTTAATTTCTACTAGAAGTTTGCAAAATGCTATTGGCAACATTGTTTAGAAAATAATCTTAGATCTATAGCATCACAACATTCATAAATATTTAAAGTATACATAAAACATTTTTTAGCTTGAATGGTCGGAGTATAATTCTATCTAAAATTTATTGTTTCTTGTACTTAATTCTGAGTGATTAAAAGATTAAGCAAATATTTTGGATCGATGTATTTGTTTCGTATTAAATTTAAAATTTTTACCAAAAGGAATACATGCATTAATTTCAGTAAAACTTTTCAATAAGCTTATTTTTTTTCTTTTCTTTAAAAATAATCAGTGGTAAGAAGTGATAGTTGAAGATTTTATTTAATTTTTACCTATGCTTTGAATATTAAATCTGTTATAAAATAGTTGTCATGATTTTTAAGGTACATTATTTAATAATATGTAGTATTTAAATTTAATTAAACAAGAATAAAAAAATAATAATGTATACATATTCAAGGATCAACTGTTAATGGGAGAAAGTTGTCTTTATTTTTAATTATCAAATTTTTGTAAAATAGTTGATTCGCAGAGAATGGAAACACTTCTTCAGTGTCCTTTAAATCTGACCAACATTTTAATTTTTTATACAAATTTAGTTTAATTAGTTTTTCAAATATATCATTGAAATAGCACGTTTCTTAAATATTTTATTGTGGAATAAATTCACCATATCAGATTTTTGATTAGAAAAATTCCGTTTTTTAATTTTGATAATATTTTTTTTAAATTGGCTTCTTGCAAGCCACTTCATGCAATAGCCTTTTTATTCAGAGCCCATAACTTTACAAAAGCTTGGAAATTATTGGTCAGAGCACGACTTTTAATAATGTTGACCACTTTAACGCTTAAAGCACATCTAATTTTGCTGATATATATATATTTTTCATCTCTCAAGGCCTTACAGTGTATTTATGTTGTATATTCCTTGCAACTTTCCCTAACTTTGTGTAATAACCTAATTTTTCATCAACCTTCGCTTTAGAAACATCTGCAGTTATGAACACATAATTTTTTCCATTGCAAACTTTCAATACAAAAAAATTCATTATCTTTTATAAAAGTGTTTTATGTGTCCATTAAAAGAATGATTAAGGAAACAGGACAACTCTTCATGAATATGGTCTTCAAAATTATGTTTAACATACAAAAGTAATTGAGAAAAATGTAATATCAATTGTTTCCTCCAACTGGATTGCAAACTTAACTGTTTTTGAATCTATTTAGTAACGTGCTGATATTGAATTTCCTTAATTTCCGAAATTCACTTAAAAAGTACCGTTGGATAATGTAATTTCATGAATATCATTCACGTACTTTTTGTCCTGAAATATTTTGAACATCTCAATATCAACAGCTAATATTAGATTTTATACCATTAAATGAATCTTTTCGTTTTTTGCAGTGAAATAGGATGCTCCCCATTTACATAAGATGAAAGTAAATACTTTTCATCGCCAGTAAGAAAGTTTTCAAAGCCAAGTTTTAGCTGATTTGGCGATTTCAAAAGTCAAAGTTGCAATGGCTTCTTGATATGCGCAAACATGTTTAATTTGGTACAGGTTACACTATAACATGTTAACATGTTTAATTTGGTACAGGTTACACTATACTCTATTGTGTAACCTGTGTGTATGTATGTATATATGTATTACTTTAATTTGGTACAGGTTTCACTCTTTATGTATCCAAAACTTTTCAAATCAAGCATACTGGTTTTTCTGTTCCATCGTAATTTAATTATTCCAAATGATTCATCATGTTTTCATTTTCTTGGGATTTCGACTGTTCTTGTGTTAGGTGCAGATGATTTTTCACTATTTTCTGTGCTTTTCGCTTACCTTTGTTTAACGCTTATTAGTGATTCGTAAAAATATTCTATAATAATTATTGCTGGAAAAAAAACGAGGGAGGCTTGTTTAAAACAAATAATTAAGTTGTAAAAGTGAGTTATGTACTTGCTCACGAAACAACGATGAGAAAAGCGACAAAACACTTATTTTACCAGGACAATAACATAGTACATATATTCATACCGAAAGGCCGTCAAATGAGAAGAATAATCAAAATAGCTAACTTTCTGATGCTGGCAAAATGGCTAATTTTTTGATACTAGCAAAAGGGCTAAATCCGGCGGTAGATGTCAAAGATGGCTTAGCACTCACATGTTTTGCTAAAGCACTGATACACAGAACCTTTGAAGAACTGATACCGTCATGTGTGACGCAAGTGAAATGAATGTTTCTATTACTAAAACATTCGTTGTTTTCGGTTTTTGTCTATCTTTTGTAAACCTCTGAAGATTGTAAATAAGATGATTATCAAAATAGTGAAAATTTTACGCGACCCCTGATGTAAGTCTCCTCGTGAACTACTTTAATCTAAGCAAATGATAATAAGCTAGATTTTATAATATTTTCATTGAAATATTTTATGAGCAATGTTTTTAACATTATTTGCATTCATTTCTTGGAATTCGTTGATTCTTTGTTTTAGTATTGAAAGCGGCCACAGTGGCCTGATTGGTTAAGGCGTCGTTCTCGTTGCCGGTAGGTAGTGAGTTCGAATCCCGGTTCATCCGAAAATCTACCGTGTTCACTAATGGCGACTGGGGCACGTAAAATATATCGAGGTCGCAATGTCCTTCATGTTCCTATTCCAAATTGATACCTCTGGGAATGTTAGGAGCCAGATCTTGGGTCTTCTCTGGCTTCCTATCTCTAAATTAGAAGACCCTTGATGATGCTGCCATCTACGAGCCAAGTCTTGCTTCCATGTTCTTAAGAGGGTGCTCTGTCAAACTCTTTCTCACTTCATTCACTTAGTCCCTGACGGGAGGGCTTGACTTCGCCTCTAGTGTCATAAGTAACAACAGCAACAGTATTGAAAGCTATTAAATGAATTAATTTGATCATTTCATAAATGAATTAGTGGTTTTCTCTTCCCATGACTTCCATCATCAATAATCATTCTGTTGTTAAAAAAGCGTTGAAATAGTACCCTGAAGCATTATTTAATTAAATAATACTATAGTGGAATTTTTCAAAAGAAAAATCACTTTTAGTTTTGCAAGTAACTTTTAATTTTTTTACATCTTCTTGGAACTGTAGGTGATTTTGCCAATTAAAAGTAAATTATGCTTTTGTTGGTACTAATGACATTTGGCGAAGTGGAGTCCACTCATCAAAGACTGGGAGAATGAAGCCAGAAAGAGTGCCTTCCGTTTTTGAAAAGAGTCCCCCTCCTACGAGGGTGGAAATACGACTTTGGCTCAAAGATGACAGCGCTATCTAGGCCTTCCATTTTAGAGATAGGAAGCCAGAAAAGACCGAAGACCTAACTCCTAACACCCCCAGAGGTATTAATTTAGAATGGAAACATGGAGGACGACCACAACATATTTAAGTTTACAGTCGCCTTTAATAAACACGGCGGATATGCTGGGATTCGAGCTCACTACATTCCGGTAACGATGCTCCAACCAACCAGGCAACCGCGTCCCTGTATGATGCTTTTTATATAATTAAGCCACACTCACATATAATAAGTAAAATTTTTCACTAAGCAATTTACATTAACAAATTTTATTAAATAAAGCGCATATAGCATAGTTATCCCGCAGAACAATTAAGTATTCAAGCAATGTCAAAAATCAGAAACATTTCTTGTCAATTGAAATCTGTGAAAAATTGAAAAAAAGTGTTATTTAAACCTTACATATTTTTCTCAGTTCTTAATAATTTACAAGGAATTTAAGAAGAATTTTCTAATTGAAAATTGATCGTTAGTTAATTCTATACAATAATATTAATTGACAAAAAATATTAAAAACAATTTAAATGTTAAATGTGAGGATTTAGAGTGATGTTATTTCATATATATATATATATATATATATATATATATATATATATATATTAATGAGATTTTTTTTTAAACTAAACTGGATAATTGAACTTCGGAGTTATTTCTGAAAAGGAAACACAAGTACTCATAAATATTAAAGACTGCAAATTTTAGAAGATTTTGTAGGATATTTAGATAAATATGTGTCGCGCAAATGAATGACATTATGTGCAGCATCCATTTGTTTATCTTCTTTTAAGAATGCATAGAACGCAGAGTAAAATTGCATGAAATCATTATAAACGAAAAATAAAAACACTTTTAAAATTCGAAATCGACGCCATAATTCTCTCCATTTCCTTCAGAAAAAAAAACAATGTGTGATTCATCTCGCTGCGTCCGCAGCGCCATCTCGCAATCGTGGAAATCATTACAATATAAAAAAATATCTGACAACACGGCAGTTCGTCTTAGGTTCTTTACTATAAATTATTTGTGTACGTCATAGAATTCTATTTATTTAAAAATTGAAATTAAAAATAGAAACTAAAGTGAAATTTAAAAAAATTAAATGAACTTTAGTAATTGATTTATTTTTGGTACCTTTTGAAAAGAGTACTTGTGGGTAAACAAGCAGAAATAAAGGAAAAATTTCAGTATTTAATCAAATATATGTCACTGGGAACAAGAAGCCAAAAAATATTGATATCCCTCCCTTCCTATTAAAAAATTATGAAGGGCAAAAAGAATCTGGAAGTTTTAGTTTGCTCACATAATTTTATTTTTTCATGATCTGTTCCAGGATTAACTGGGAAAAAACTCAATGAATAAAAAATTTAAGTAAAAGCTTCAGTTATATGATAGATTAGAATTGCATTTTTAATCATCAACAGCGACTGGAATGACATTTTACAAGTAGAATCCTTAATACCAAAGACTCTGTTTCGTGTTTGCTTACGAAAATCTTTTCTCATTAAATGAACATGATAGCTGTTTCATCTAAATATTGATTAGTTATACTGAAGATAATATAGAATAATTTACATATTTTTTTCGAATCCAAGGGAAACTAGTGAGTTAGTTAAAAAATATATAAACCATTTTATGTAATTTGTGTAAAATATTCCCGAAGTGAAATTTGTAATCAATCAATCTAAAATCTTGTTTTGACGAATTAAAATATTGTTTTTCCATGCTCAACAATTAACTTCAAGTTAACAAATATAATCTAATAAAAATGAGAAGATTAAAACATACTAATCTTTAGTTGGAGATTAAAATTCATTCTTGATTAACCAGGACTCCATCTAATTGTTAGACCTGGCCAAATTATTTTTGCTTCTTCATTTTATTAAGCATTACTTTATATTTTATTAAAAATTTTCGAGAAGTTGAGTGAAAGCATTATTATTTCAAGTTGTTCTTTGCAAGAAAAAAGCCCCATGTTAAAATAAAATATAACCACACTTTTTTTTTTCACTTAACTTAAATTATTTTCGAAAAATTAAAATAATTCTTGAAGAGAGCTGATAATACTTGTTAAGAATTTTTTTTCCTTATTGGAAGACATTGGGGGACTGGACCTAAGAAAGGACAAAGATACACAGAGGGAGAGATAAAGGAAACGTCCATGCACAGACCGGGATTCGAACGCAAGATCAACAGCTCAGGAACACTAACCACTTAGCCATTGGCCAGCTTGCTCAGAAAGTATTGAGAGAAATTTGTCGACTCGTAAAATTCTTTTTTGCAAATCTTTGCAGACAAAAATTGGGTTATATTTCATTAGATATGGTTATAATGTAGAAAATACATTCCCCAAAATTTTATCATAATTTTTTTAAGCAAGAAAATTGTTTCGACACAAATAAATACCTGTAAGGTCCATTTTGCTGCTTCGAAAACTTCACTCAACTCAATTAAAACTGGCATTTAAATTCCTATTTTTTAAAATTTTTGTGGGGGGGGGGGAATTTCGGAAATTAAGTGATGAAATTCTTCAGCATAAATCATAACTTGACATTCACCCATTCCTTCCTGATGCAATTACCTCATAGCATTTAACCAAAATAGTAGCTGAATGATTAATATTCTGAAATGTCATTTCATGGATTGTGAATCCAATTCCTATATCGGCCATTAAGTCAACAAGTGGCTGTCAAAGCAATGGAAACTCTCCTGATTTATTAAAATCCTTTATTAATATCGCGTAGGATCAACTTTAGTGTGTATACAACCTGGATTCGTCTAGGAAACAAATTATACAAATGCTGAAAGGTGTTTAAAGGAATATTGTACAATTCTTTATGGAAATATTGTATAAATTTCGGGAGAGATTGATGGAGGATACGGATTCCAGATTGAATACCTTAAAATAGACCTTTATGACGGATGTGTGGACAAAGTAGTAGTTTCACATCATTTTCATATTCATCAAATCATGATTAGACTTGTAATATGCATGAATAAGAGAATTATCATCCTAGAAATTATCCATCAGCTTACGGCTTGAAAATTTGTGAGAACTGACAATGTTATACGTTTTTATATCTTTATGTTTTTTATAAAAATCCAAGACGTGTGTAACTTCAAAAAGTAACAAAAGTTTTTATTTATTTTTTTTTTTAAAATTAAATGTGTATTTTATAATTAATAATATATATTTTATATTTAAAAAATGATAGGATTATATAAATAATAGGATTATATAATATACATTAATGCTTACTAAGTGTATTCTTAAATATTACTCTTATTCATGTTTACATAATTTTAATAACCATTTGTACATTGCAATAGAAGGGCAACTTGGCTTGTGTGGTTAGAGTGTTCGTTCTCGTTATCGAAAGATAGTGATTTCGAATCCTGACCCAATCAAAGATCCGTCGTGTTCACTAATGGTGGCAGGGACGTATTAAATATGTCGTGGTTACAATGTCCTCCTTGTGAAATGATACCTCTGGGGGTTGCATCCAATTATTGGGGAATCTTCTGCTTGGTCTCTGCTTCTAAATTACTTAGACTTCCGACCGACTGCTTCTATCTAACTGGTAGAGCCTAACTCGAGGCTAGGTGTAAGGAAGCATGCTGGTGCAACAACATCATTGCAATAGAAATTATGATTTTCTTTTACCCGTTGTATAAAAAGATAATTTACAGTAGAAAACAGAACCAAACTTATATCATTTAACCTATTGCATAAAAAAATGCTGGTAGTATATTTGAAGAACTTAAGTGCCAATTTTGTCTACCTAATTAAATTACTTCAATTCTCCCTGAAACTGAATTGGAAGAGTTATAGAAACCATCGTAAGGGGTGCTCTGTTCAAAAACGGAAAACTTTCTTTCTGACTTCATTCTCCAAGTGTCGTAAGTAATAACAACAAAGTTATTTTCATGGAGGGCAACAGTGATAATTAATTGTTTATTAATATTTCGTTCGTTCTTTATGTGAGAAAAAAAAAAGTAATTTTGATTGGCATTTAGCTAGATTTTTTGGTATTTTGTGGGGGACTTGTATTATAATCCCTGCTTGGGTTAAAAAAAAAAAAAAAAAAGTGGATATAATGCAACAGACATTATGGAGTTTAATGCTTGTTTGTATTAAATTTAGAGTTTTAAATAATTCTTATTCACAACTCTAAATTTACATAGTTTTATAGTAAAAATACATTTTTATTTGCTTTAAATTATTTTAATATTATTATTTGTATAGTCTTCAGAACGTATTCAATAAAAAGCATGTATTATAGACCATACTTTTTCATTGTATTTTTTACTTAAGTAATTCTTCCTTAAAGTTCGAACTATATACCCAATTTTGTATTCAAAATAACTTTAATTTGTGTTGAAGTAATTTAATTTTATTATTTCATGTTTTTATCTAGTGCAGAGTAAGAAATTTGTTTTATAACACCAGCTTAATGTCTTTCAACACTGAATGCAATGTGAACATTTAATCGAGCTATTTTATATTAATATAATTAAAAAATAAAATGTTAGGAATTATTGATAAAAACTTATAATAATAAATATTTTATTCATAAAATAAGTGTCAAATCTTAAGTTTTTTTTCTGCGTCTTTTTAAATATTTTTGTTTTTTTTTTTATATTTGATGTATAAAAAATAATTCCAAAATATTTCTATGCCTTGAATGGTGACTTTGTAACTGAATAGCTATATTCACTTTTCACACAGGTAGAGTGTTTTATTTTTTTATATCTTAGCACAGAACACATTATAAAGCTATTCGTAAAATGACGCACGAGCACTTTGTCGGTGTTCTATACCTCCAACTATTCCTTGTTTGGATGTCGCTGCAGGCTGAAGATGGGGAAAATGCCTTCCCCCGGGATAGGGGAAAAAAAGTTTATAAATGTTCGGAGGAAAAAGTCCTATTTGTCATGTTGACGTTCCCCGTAAATTACGCCACCGACACAGTCGTATGCATGCTAAAAGAGTTAATGGGACAGAGGAGATGAATTCATATCAGCCGAGAAGTTTTACAAAAGAAAAATCCTGCCATTTATATTTTAATCGTTTTTGATTAAAAGCGCCTGGGAAGTTGATTGCTTTCCGTTTCAATACGAAGATAATTTTCCAATTTTATTTTTTCGCTTTTTTTTCTAAACATCTAATTTTGCCTGTCATTATAAAAATATTAACTTATAAACTGATAAATTTAATTTTAGGTTCAATACTATATAATTAAAAAAAAATTAAAGCGATTAAGTTATTTACTTCTAATAATTAGGCTTGATTTGATATCAAGTTTAAATATCAAAATAAAATGGAGAATAAAAAATATAAAAATCTGGTAAAACTATACTTTAAAGTGCCCTTTGGTGAACTTGGCGACTTGTTTTGGCGCCATTCCTGTTTGCGCAGATTACAGTGCTAACATGTATGATTGAACATTCAAAAATAACGAACCTCCGTCAGATTTTTATAATTTTAAAAACGATAAGTCAATTAGAGTCTCCACTAGATCTAAACCAGTCAGAAAACTATTCTGTTTTACCCAGCTTAGCGATCAATCGCTATCACAACTTGGCGAGAATTGAAAAGGCACCGTAAAGTATAGTCTAACTAAAAAATTTAGAGCTATGCACGATATCAGAAATAATATATTGGATATTCCATTCTTATTTTTTAAATATAAAGTACGACTATTGAAAGAAGATATGAAAATGATAAGAAGAGAAGCAAAATAAAAGGAAGTCAGAATTGTGAATATTTTTTTTAGTCTTCGAAAGCATATTTGCAATAAGATTTAGGGTTAAGGTCTCTCAAGAAATTTATTTAAGTATATATCGTCTATTATATAAATTAATACATAATTTTGTTCAAATATGATTCTAATAATTAGTGAATCATTTCGCATTGAAATTTATTGCTTCCGTTAGAACGAATCCACAATTTTCCTATTGTCGAAAATAGTGTTCAGACAAAATCAACGAAACAATAAATAATATGTTAATGTTATAAATATGAATAGTAATGAAGTTCTACAAAATAATTCGATACTTTGTGTTCTTTTTCCCTGAAATTAAAAATAATTATATTTGAATTGGATCTGTTATTTTTTTTTGTTCCATTTAACAACAGTTTTTCTCTTTCTTTTTTTTTACAATTGGATGTGGAAACTAAGAAGAATTTTTTTTGTTTTTGTTTTCATAATAAACCACATAACCCATTAAGAGAGAGTACGCTTGATTTTATCATTTCTTTTCTTGGAAAGAGTTTAAATTTATTTAAATATTTATATTTTTGTTGCAGTCATAAAAATTAGACTTATCATTGTATTCTTGGATTATCATATATTTAATGCTTAGGTTGTAGAGTTAGGGAAAGGATACACAAGTCACATCGGAAGATGTTTTCTTTTGCAAATTTTTGTTCTTTCATTATGATTATTGTTTGAATTAAATTAGAGGCTTAGACAAAGCAACAAATTCATTCTTGATTTGCTTAATATATTCTTATTTATTATTAGATTCTTAATTATAAATACACAACATTCTAGTACATTTTCTAACTCTCTGTTTCGATATGAAATAATGAATTAAAATCTGGGAAATTTATATATTGTAAGAATGAGACACACAATTCACATTACTTTCAACAAAATATAACAATAGTTCTCTGTACTTTGAATTCTGAAAAGATAAAATAAAATAAATTTATTTTAGAAAAAAAAAATGATGTCATTTGAGTAAAAAATGCAAAAATAATCGATGAAAATAAGGTCTTCTGTTTATCAATACATCGAATTTGTATAGGTCTATACGCCGAATCGGGACAATGATAGCAAATAATTTTTATGTAGTTTTTATGGGATCTACTAGTTTTAATATTTGCTGTTTGGCGTTTGGGAAGTTCATATTTTTTGAACTTGGTGGCAAAAATAAACGCCAGTTTGATAAAAGCATGAGCTTCCATATAAATATTCAGCAAAATTAATAGTCGGTTTCTCATTTCCAAATTTCTGTTTGTTTTGATATTTCTTACCTATTTTGTTTTGTAAATCATCATATTAACTTATTATCTAAGCAATTTTCTTCAAAAATAAAAAAAAATATTAAGTTCAGTATTTTTCTCCATTAAGGGCAAACATACAAAATATTGGCACTGTCTCATCAATGTATATAATTTCTGTTGTCTCTAACCATATTTAAAATATTTATTTAAAAGGAAACAGAGTAAAGAATAAGACTTAGATGAATAACTTTTTTTTCATTTTATATCAATATATCATTTACTATTCAGTTACTGCTCGTCTATCAGTCATCTATTATTCAGTTAAAAATCATTAAATCTGCAATTGTCAAAGAAATTCTGTTTACTTTATGGTAAATTCATGCACAATGTATGATTTTTTTTCATTAAATTTTACTTTAATTATAATATTGACTCATTTCTTTTTTTTTGTTTTTTTTTTATTCTGAATAATTTTCAGGGGTAACTCTTAAAATTATTTTCAATAGAAATAATTAAATTTTCAAATAATTGAATTAATAATTATAAAAATTAAATTTTCATATAATTGGAAATTATTGGGGAAAACTAATGAATAATTTTCAGGGGTAATCCATAAAATTATTTTCAATTAAAATAATTAAATTTTTAATTAATTGAATTAATAATTATAATATATAATTACATTTTCATATAATTAGAAATTATTTGTGAATATTATTCGAAAATTATTCAGAATAAAAGGACCAAAAAAGTTAATGAGACAATATTATTATTAAAGTTAAATTTAATATAGAAACATATAATTGTATGACTTTACTATATAGTAAACAGAATTTCTTTGACATTTGCAGATTCAATAATCAGTAGCTGATTAGTAGATTTGTTCAATTGTGTAAGCGACTTGAATTTAAATTATACCTCATTCGTGGGTGTTTGTAGTAATTCGGAATGTACATTTAACCATTGTTTAGTCTGGATTGATATGCAACTTGAGATCAAAAGTCATATTGAGTGATAAACAAATCTATTAATCTCAGGGCATTATCATCAGACTTTTATTATTCTTAAACTTTATTTCTGGAGTGGAGAGATATACTTAATCATTTCATCAAAAAACTAAAATTCAAGAGGCTGAAAAAAGCAACAAAATATATTTTTTATATAAAATAAAATTTTAGAAAACGTGTAAGATATAGATGAAAACAGTTCATCTCATTTGTAAAAGTTAGAGTGTACAAAGAGAATAATATTGTTAAAACTATCACATTTCAGATCATCATTCCAGGATTTCCTTTGCCTAAACTGTGGAGGTACTTGAATTATTAGATAACACCCAGGAATAGAAACTTTCAGTGTCGTTGTTGTTACTGATGACACTTGGTGAAATGCCCTCCAAGAGAAATGATAGTTCTAAAGTTAGCGAGTCAAGTAAGGAGTCTTTGTCTAGTTCTCTTTTTCTTAATTACGCGGATCCACACACTTTTGAATTTACGATGACACACCCATAAAGTGCCACAATGCAAAAGATGTAAGCAATTTTATTTTTATTTCTTGTAGTTCAGAAAGGTATAATTAATTCCAGTTTCCCAACATTAGAAAATATCTGCGAAGAATTTAGGATATTTTTTCGTTAGCCAAGCTCAAATATCGCCAATTGTGAATCAAACGCTAGTCATGTAGCCAAGCTTAGCGAATGGCAAAACAGTCAACGGAATAAAAGTCGAAAACGCTCTGCTTTAAGCAAATTTTAATTAATAGTAATCAACATTCCCTTTATCATTGTCAGAAATTTGTTGGATTTCTACATAATCTGCAATTTTTCGCTTGCCCCCAGCTAACGGAAAAGTAACGAATTTAATAATATATATTGTGATGAAAATTTAGATATTCAATACTTTAATATGTGTATTATGCAAAGTTATATTCATGGATACAAATTTAGTAAATGAAAAGGAATTCTTTTGTTATTTGGATTGGATTTATGAATTTGTCAAGTAATGATTTAAATGTCAGAGAGTAAAGGTTATTTGCATACTTTTCAAATTAAAACTCTAAACCACTTTTGGTTGAGAGTTATATTAATTCTTCCATTTATATACTTGTACAAAATCACTAACCATCAACAAATACTTTTTAGTTTTGAATCATGACCAAGTAAACTAGCACTCTCTTGTCACAATTATAACAACGGTTGAATTACCAGTTTAAGATGTATGCGATGGTTTTTTGGCTTAGATTGAATCGAACTCCTGTTGCTTACAAAAGTTATAAAATTATTTAAATCAAAAAATTTTATGTAATTATGATCTGTTATTTTATTATTGGTAAATTTAACTATTTTGATTTCATATTTAAGTTATTAATCTGTGATCTGAATAATCACCATTTAATATTACAACAGCTATTTAAACGGAAAATAACTTATTCGATAAACTTGTTCTAAAATGTTCACATCACACACATTCATTAATTTCTGTTAAAAATTGAAGGATTTAAAACAGACCTTCAACAAAAATTTCATACTAACTCATTCTAGAAAAAATTTATATCCCATTCCTTATTCCTATTAAAAATTGACGGATTTAAAAAAATCACTAAAAAAAAAATAAATAAACGAACCTTGATTTTAAAAGAAATGATCATTAATGATCAATGAATATTTTCGTTCTATGGAAACATTTACAACAATTACCATACTTTCGAAATTATACTTCCCACATTAATAAGAGAAATTCAAAAACCCTGTGACACTAATATTCTCGCTGAATCTGTAATCGAATATAATTTAAATGCCATTAGCATCAAGATCAGGTCTTCCCTTGGACTCATATCTGTCCGAGAGACTGTCAGCAATTATCTGTTTTAGAAGTGATTTACGATTTCCGGAAACAGATTGCAAAACTTCAACACCCTTCCCCAAAACTTCCGGAGGCGAACAATTCTGAATTAAATCCATTTCAACAACTATGCGGAAGAACAATAATCAGAATATAATATATTTCTGTCAGCCTCTGGAACTTGTATTTCCAGATATTAACTCTAACTTGTATTTCCAGATCAAATTTTTTTCTTAAGGTTCAGATGTCAATGATCTTTTGTGAATGTGTATATATATAGATCTGGCTGAAGGTTATGCTTAATTTTATATTCATTCTTCGCCGAGCCAAAGTCAAGGGCACGCACGTTTATTTTTTCGCCAACATGCTGAAAGCTTCGTTTGTAATGTGTGTTATTTTCGTAACGATGCAGTCTGTTGCTCTAATGGGTAAGTTGATTAATTAATTCAGTTTTGTCTGAAAAATTGTCCAATTGTCAATTGAAAAATGTTTGCTTAAAAGACACCTTTAATACTTTTAATCTTCAAATTCTTATATATTAATAAGAATAATTTTTTTAATATATTGCATTAAATTATTTGCTATTTATCTAAATATAAATATTTATACATCAAATATGTAATATGTTATGAATTAGTTCGCTGATGTGTTAGTAATTATCAATTGGTAATTTGTACAGACGAAATAACAAAAAGAAAGAACTAGAGATTAAAGATTGATTTTTTATTTATGTATTCACAATATGAGTAGAACATGAGTACATTTACGACTTAAGTGTATTATTACATTAATAATAATAATAAAATAAAAATTAATAAAGAAAATCAAATATCAGTACCAATAAATATATGTAAAGACAATTAATTAATGAAAGTCAGACATTGCTATCTTAGTATCTAAATATATTGAAAGAAAAAGAATTATTTCAACCTTTAAAATTAACATTTTTTAAATTTAATAATTAGAAAGAATACAATGTAACAAATGTTTTGTCCAAAATTTATTGTCTGAATTGAAGCTTTGACAAATTTATTTTTTCTGTATATTAAGATGGTATTATCACGTAATAGTTTTTTTTGGTTGACACAATATGTTAGTTGTAAAACATCATTACATTTAGAATTATTTATTTAATTTTAATCACAATTCCCGTTAGAAATATATATATATATATATATATATATATATATATATATATATATCTTCCCACCCTGTCTGGTGGTTTGAGTACCTGACTACGGATGGGGAGGACCTGGGTTTGAATCCCGGCTTGGGCATGGATGTACTCTCTCTTTCTCTCTCTGTGTTTCTTGTCCTTTCCTCAGATGATGGATGAATGTGGCCCGCGCTATAAACGGGTTTGTGGTGGTGTAGCGTGAGCGATGCTACTCGTACCTCCGTGACTTGGTTCACAGGTGCCCACCGGGTAACGATAAAATGAGTAGCAGTTTCCGGCCTTGTTGCGGCAAATGGGTTATTTACTCAAGTGTGCCCGCCAGTAGAAACAATATATAGGTATACGTATATATGTATATATATATATAATATAATGCCTATAGTTACAAATATTACAATGCTGAGCAATTAACATATATAAAATTTATAAGTATATACAAAATGTGTAAGCTTGGCAATACATTTAGTGCAAAAGCAGCTTTAAGTGATACTCGAAAATTTTTTAAATGTTTAATATTAAGAACAAATATGAATACATTAGCAAAAAATATATAACATACAACCAGTACAAGTAAAGTGAAATTTACAAGATGAATAAGTTTAGATAAATGTAGATGAATTAGTTAAAATGCATACAACTGAAGAACCAACATGGCCAGCTTCATCAGTTGGTGTTAACCACATTGGCACTAAGTATGACTTTTCTGCATTGGTTGAAGACATTTAGCCGTTACAATCCTAAGCCATAACGAAAAGTTTTAAATTCCAAAAACACCAAAAAAGTAACAAAAATAAATATTAAAAAAGTACTAAAAAATACTAAAAATGCAGTTTTTTAGTATTTTTGGAATTTAAAACTTTTCGGTACTGCTTTGGGCCGTGAAGGCTAAAATTAGACATGAATCTTCAGCCATTGCAGAAAACCATGGTTTGTGCAAATGTGGTCAACACCAACTGATGAAGCTGACCGTATTGGTACTTCACTGTTATTCATTTTTTATTTTATTGAATCATCTATATTCGTCTAAACTTATTCATATTGTAAATTTCATTTTGTATGTACTGGTTATGTATTATATTTTTTGCTCTTGTAATTTTAAGCAATTTTTAGTATCTATTTTATGGTGGTTAGGTTTATGCTACTTTTGCGCTGAATTTATTGTCATACTTATATATTTTGTATATACTTATAAATTTTGTATGTGTTTAATTGTTTAGCATTGTAGCATGTGTAACTAAGCATTATATATATATATATATGTGTGTGTGTGTGTGACCGTTAAAGTATATAATGCAGTTATTTCATAGAATAACGATTTATATCTCATTTTTTAGTATAAGGTACATTTACGTTTCGTTTAACAATATGAAAAGTAGCGAAAAAAAAAAGTTTATTTCGAATTCAAATAAAAATAATTTTTGAAGGACGGCAAAAATATCAAAGCATAAAACAACAAGAATACTTTTTCGGCATACTCTCAAAATGTCAAAGACAAATACATTTATCTTCCACCCCTACTGCATTTATGAACTATTTCCATAAATACCATTTGTACACTGCATAAATTAGATAAAGTGCTTTTTTTCATTTTAATTGTTTATTATTAGTTTATTTATAGATTACCTAGTTACTTCATTTGAAACAAATTGTTTATTTTACACTTTACCTGTCTCTCATTTGTTAATTTATAGAATACCTAGCTATTTTAGAGAATAACTAGTTAAAGTGTCAAATTATTAACATATTACACACTTTAACGGACACGATCAGTTATTTCATGGAATAACTAAGGTTATTGTTGTTGTCTTTTGCCAGCCAATATGGAGTGCGCTGCTGCTCCTCATTTCCAACTGTACTGTATATGGTGTCCAACTTCCTCAGTACATACATGCCATAGGTACCCATTTATACGGTAGGCAACCATTCAAACAAAGAAAGAATAAAGACAAGAAAGAGATAGAGAGAGAGAAAGTACATCCATGCCCCTAGCCAGGACTCGAACCTAGGTCCTCCCCATCCGTAGTCAGGAATGCTAACCACTAGACAGGGTGGGCGACAAATAAGTAGGTACTCTATGAGATAACTGTATTATTTACTTTAACGGTGACATATATATAATCTAATCACAAATCTCTCTCTCTCTCTCTCTCTCTCTCTATATATATATATATATATAT
>JAPDSC010070990.1:0-11910 GCA_026290005.1 Latrodectus geometricus
AAATAAATTACTTTCAAATAGTGCATTAAAAACGTTTTTTTTTTTTTTTTTTTTTTTTTTTTTTTGTATTGCACATGCTTTGTTTTTCACCTCACATTAGAACATTTGTTGCCATTTTTTTATTTGCCTTCTCTATAACTTTTATTTTAAAATCTTCTGTATAATTTTGATGCTTTCACTTCCAACAATATATTAACTTGAATACTTTCAGAGCCAAATAGCTCAGATAAAAACAAAGTGCAAAATGATGCTAGACAAGTGTAATATCCTTCCTGGGAAACAAATTCTCCCTTGAATGTAATTGGACAAAACTAGTTATAGCTCAACTGATTCAGCTATGTTGTTAAAGATTTCAGTGTCATCTGTTATTTATTTTGTAAAACATAAATGACATTTCTTTTAAAACTTTATTGTAAGCATTTCTGATGGAGAATGCTATTTATTATATTGTCTACAACAGCATATAACATGCAGAATTAAAGTTGAAATCTTTAAAAATAATTTACAGATTATATACAGTAAAATACATTGTGCCCCAAATTTAAATCATTGCTATTGCTCTTTTTGCCATTTGAATAATATTACTGTAAAAATATACATATGAAATTTGTTTAATGGCAAATAATAAATTAATACCTTTGTTTTCATTTTTCAGTTTTATGTTCCTGGTAGTAAATACTACTTTGTACCCCAAATTTATATCACTGTTATTGCTCATATTCCTAACTGTTCTGCATCTCTGCCTCAGGTAGATTTTATTTTCATTTTCTCCACTTTATTATTGATGTCATTTTCTAAGTATTTTGTTCTGTAAATTTTTATTTTGTAGTAAAGATGAAATATATTTTCTTAGGAGATAAAATAGTATTTACTTATGCACACACATGTATGTTTGTTAAACTATCCTAAAACATTAGAATATAAATTTTTTGTTTCATAGGACTTATTTACTACAGTACACTAAATTAAAAAAAATTTTCCTGCATTCAATTACTGGTCTAAAAATTCAATGAATTTTTAAGACCTTTTTTGTATTTTAAGCAACTATATAGTTTATATAGAGGTAAGTAGACTTCAATTAGAGTAAAATTCACATAAAAAAAATTTTTAAATGTTTTTTTTTGGAAATTACTCTTTTTCTTAAACTTTTTGCTACTCAATGTGTACTTCTTTTGATGTAAATCAATGGATTCTCTCTCTAGAGAGTATTAATTAACTGCAGGATTTCAGGGGATTATGATACATAGGTTATGATGCATGCTCTCCAATATTAGTGCAACTGTGTTAGAACTTGAGGCTAAATCCAAATACTGCACTTTTTGATAATATTTAGCATAAGAACTTTTAAAGTGCTGTACAGATATGTATGAAGAAGAAAAGATCAGGAATTAAACAATTTTTATGGATTTTTTTTAATTTACTTTCAGGTAACTAAGATAGAAATTTTATTTCACCATTATTATCTCTCATACTTAGACTCTTTTCGACTTTAAATAAAAAAAATGTGTTTTTTATAAATAAATTTTAAATTTATTCATTAATTTTTATTATGGCTTCATATTTTTGACACATACTATTTGTTTATCAACTAAGTTCACATAATGATGCAGTTGCCATAATGGAATTGTGTTGTTAAGTGAGGAATATTAGTGCTTCAATATCACAAAAATATAACAGAATTTTGATATCATTCCAAAACATTAAATTCTTTTAGCATATTCATCTCAATCCAATATGATTATGTTTGAATCGTGTACTTCAAATATTTGATACATAATTGGAAATTTTATTTTAAATGACAACGTTTAGATTCAGGATAGGTTTTGTTATGAATTATTATAGATTATTTACTTTAACCATTTATTTATTTGATTGTATATTATTTAGAATTAGTAACTGGGCTCTCTTATGATTACTGATTGAGTTTTGAAGATATGCATAATTATTATTTTTTTTATTCAGTTTGATTATATTTTTAATTACCAGCAAAATGTAAAGAAAAATGTATTTCTCTATGTACTTTTAAAGGATAAAATAATGTCATATAATTAAAAAAATAACTATTTCAAACTATTCTTTTATGCCTAGGTTCTCATTCAAGGATGGATTCTTACTCAACAAAATGTGAATAAATTACTTGAGATTCTTCAATCAAAATTAATTTCTATGTGTCAGTTGGTAGCTAAAGCTGCTGTTACTCTTCAAGAGGAAGAATTGCAATTCATGGTAATTTGTTTTTTATTTGTTTAAAATTTTGTTTAAATAGTTTTCAAGAGTTAAATTTATAAGTTAAATTTGTTTTTATCTAAACATATAGCATTTTTTTGTTATCACTGTACTTTCTGTAAAGGATGTTATGTCCATATTGCACCTGCTCTTTTCGTGAATGTACTTTAACTAGTAACTTCACAGCAACATTTTTAAACAAAATAACTTTAATAATTTTAATTATATTTATCATTTGTAAGCAACACATGATTAATGCATGTAAGTTCATTTTTATTTTATATAAGGGTTATTTCATGGTAACATGAAAACTTCATTTTTATATAAATGCCATTTTAAAATTAAAAATACTCCATACTTTTCTTTAGTTTTACAATAAAGTTTGTTAAATTTATTATTCAGTTTGATTACTATCATTGTAATAAGGCATTTGTTGTAATTTACAAGTTTTTTTAAATTCTGTATTCATAAAAATTTGCCATTTAATTTAATAAACATTATAATACTCTAGATATTATGAAATGCTCTATGTTTTGAACTGCACAAAGTCATTTAGATGAAGAAGGATTGACGAAAAATTAATTGGGAAAAGCAATCAATAAAAAAAGTCTTGGAAAAAAAAAAAAAAAAATGTCACTAGGACATTGAGTACCTGGAATATAAGGAGGTAGAGAAGTTGGCAAACAATGATTTGTGGCAACAAACTGGGACAAAATCAAATGCAATACATTTTTCTATGTTAGAAGGCATAAATTTTTTAAATCGAAATTGATATCTTGAACTTCATTTATTAGAACATGTACTGCAATCCATAAAATTTGGTTAATGACAAAATAGCATTTATGTATCATTTCATGTGTGCCTCAAAAATATTTGTTTCCTAGATCGTTGTTCAAGGAAATATTAACTACAGTAGCTAAATTTTGTTGTTTATCTCAGTTAATATACTTTTAATTTCAAATGCTTGGCAGCTAGAAAAAAGACAAATAGGGAATAAAATAGAGAATACAAGCAAAAATACAAAGAATAAAGTAGTGAATCAATTGTACAAATGCTCTTTTGCTTTCCATTATCAGTTACAGAGGCATAAAGTGGTGAGAGCAATACATACCTGCAAATGCTGAATGTCCATTTCTTGATGTGAACTACATAAGGGACAATTGGGACTCTTGAGAATTTTTAACCAATACATATGTTTGGACAAGCAGTTAAGAGTCTCACCATAGCTGCTGACTCTGTTTTAGGTGATACTGGTATAAAATTATAGTTCACAAACCACAATTTATTATTATTTCTAGATTTCAAGCTTCTCCAAAAAACATATCTTGATTTTTTAATGTATAGTTGTATTGCATTACATGAAACTGGTTTGTCGGAAATTTGGATAATTGCAGATCCTTTCTTTGTCACATTATTGTCAAGCTCATTTCCTTTAATTCCGAAATGTGCTAGGATCCTCTGCAATTACACTTTGGTGTTCTGAAATCACAGATCACTTATTTAACTGTTGCATTCAAATACTTTGTGATTTACAGCTCTTCCTCTGTGCTATTGCTTCAACAGCCATTTGGGAATCTGACAAGATATCTTATCCCTTAAATTTATATCCACAATATTTAATTTGGGCTAATGCCGTGTCTAAACCTCTCCATCAAATGCAGAAGCATACTTTCCATTAGGAATATATAAAGAAAAAAGGTTGCTAAACACATCTGCACCAGCATTTACATAGTTGTCTATTCTTGATCTATCAGTATAAATACTCCAGTTATCATTTTCCAATTTAAACATAACTAATGATAATTTGTCATATTTCCTTCACTTGGAATTTGAGAAAAATGTGACTAATATCATAGTGTATTTTTAATTTCATATTTTTCTTCAGCATCTAATCACATGGATGTAAGAATATCAGCAATTTTATCACAGTTCATGTAGATTTATGCATTCATTTTTAAATGCTTTTACCCCTTGTCTTACCATTCTTTACCTCATGATATTCTAATCATACATTTCACTTATATGACTAATTATTGTTCACTTCAATGATAATACATTTTAGTAGTTTTTCAATAATTTGAATTATGAAAACAAATTTAGATCACATTTTACATTCAATTAGATTTTCAATTGATTAAATATTTTAAGCACTTATATATATGCAGATACAGAAGAGTTCTGTATTTGTAGCTTAATAACAGTAGAATTTGTGCTTGTAGTTTATAAGTGCAAGAAATTAGTATATGAGTAAGAGTAGCTGAAAACTGAAATTTTGAAATTGTACTCACTTAAAATATGACAGTTGTTTCTTTAATTTAATAATAAATGAATATTGCAGAAATAATTTTAAAAGATAGTTCAAATCCTTTGCTTTTTATCATCTAAAATTTATTTCATCCTTTATATTTTTCAAAATTTTTATAAATATTTAGTAATAATAAGTTATTATAATAAGTCTATAAAATTAAGTTAATAATTGTAAATTTTGTAATTCACTTTGGCAGATGCCGCAAGACGCTGCTGGTTCATTAATTGATAATCCTATAGATAGCAATAAAATGATAAAGAAGATTCTGGATTTATCTGCTGATATAAGCACTATAAAGTTAATTCAGTATGGTATATTATCACTGCAGCTTTTACCAGAAAACAGTAGTGCTGGTGAGTTCTTTTGTAATTTTGATAAATTTTGCAATTCCTTTTGATAAGGAATATAATCATTTCTTACATTGAAATCTTTTTTAAAAGTTAATTAGTATTAATATTTATACAGTTTATTAGTAAAATTATTAATAGAGAGAAAATAATTAGTAGTAATTAAGTAATGATATATAAATATATATAAAGAATTTATATACTTTTTAGGAATCGTGGTTGTAACTGATGGAATTTTGAATTTTCCTAATTGCAAGAGCTTGGATTTTATTTTATCTCAACTTAGAAATAGTACTATTGCCTGTTCTTTCCTGCAACTAGGAAGTCCTTTTCATCCTTTTTCATGCTTTGGAAGAACAACTTATACTGAATTAATGGAATTCATTTCAATTGCAACATGTGGAGCCTGCTTTCCCTCATCTAAGGATTTTGTGAGTGGAAACTTTTAAGTTGTTGAATACTGTATTTATAGTTTTTATATTTAATTGTATAATATGAGTACTATTAAGTTATGTAATGGAAATTGTTTTGCTTACTGCTGTTGCGAAAACTAATGCAAAGATTATTAAATTTGAAATTTCACTATATCATAACACAATTAATACTAATGGATTCTATTTTAGGAGGTTAAACAGCAATGTTTCGATGAAATGAATGCTTATCATAAATCTCTGTTATTTTGGACTTTTCAAAAGACTAATACATCTTATTTTTTAGAAGCTTTTGAACCATCTTTGATCAGAAAAGATATTTGGCATATTGAGTGAGTAATGATTGTCTTGTTGTATTAAAAAATTAATGGTTATTAAATGTTAGGCAAAATATGTTTTTATGATCTTAACATTTATTAATATTAATTTAAATAATTCCTAGTTTATTACAAAACTCTTGTTTACTAAAAAAAAAAAAAAATTAAATCCAAATTTTTTATTTAATTAAAAATTGCCATTAATTTGTGTAATGAAATTAACTTTTAGACTTTTGCCATAGTCATAAATTTTAATAATTTAGTTTAATGGAGGAAAAACTTCATTGGAGAAAATTTTGTTCTCTGGAAAGAAAATTGTAATCTGCGATTATATATACATATACATCAATGACTGTCTATTAGTACAATAATAAATATTTTAATCAAATATATTTAAAGACCTATTGAAGAGTATAAATTTCTAATATTTCATTTTTGACTGAAAACATTATTCTCACACTTATTTATTATGTACTTTAGCTTTTTAATATGTACTTTTTATTGAACTAAAAAAAATTTTTTTCTATTTGTTGTTATTTAGTTTAATAGAAATAGCAAATGATTTTGTGAATAAATTTTAAAAAAATTGAGAAAATTGAAGCTTATTGCTTTTTTACAATGGTTTTTAAATCTTATTTTTGGATTTTATTTACTGGCAATTTATTGTAAAGGGGCTCAATAATGTGGGTTGTTATATGATTTTCTTATTTTCACTTTCATAACTTGAATATGTTATTTATATTAAACAACATGCAATATATTGAATTAAAACTTTAATGTAATGTCACAATATCACTTATCATGTATCTATCATGTATTGAGAATGATATTATTTATGATGTTAAAATTAGTTATTACTAATTTTACTAACAATAGTAAAAACTAATTAAACAAATAGTAAAAACTAATTTATTAAATAAAGTAATGTGCAATGCTAATAGAAAAGTTTAGCAAAATGCCAAAACATTAATTTAACAGATAAAAAGTTAAATTTTTAAATATTTTACCTTTTTCATTATTTTAACTGTATTTTGTCAATTCTCTTACTGTTAGTAAATTTATTTATTATTTATTAGTAAAAAAAAAAAATCTATTTTTAGGAAATAAGATTTTCTGAAATTTATATGATATTATTTGATGATATTATGATTTGTTGTAATTATTGAATAATGAATCTAACATTGAGAGTTTATTATAATGTGAATATCAGTATTAATGATCAGGGATTTCAAAGTTTTCTTTTTTTTGTAGTTATCTAATTTTTTATCAATAAAAAAGAAATTTTGTTTCTAGTGTAGTTATGGATTAGGATTTATCAAATATTTTTTATTTAAATATTGCAATATTTATTTATTTCAGGAATCCTCATTTCTATACTGTTGCTCATCAGTCAAGAGTAAGGAAGAAGCATACTGAGGGAACTTTAAAAGTTAGTTTGGAAAATTTACTATCATGTCGACTGAGAGAAGGATATAGTATTAAAAGTGTTTCCTTTGATGAAGGTAAATATTTTGTTACAAACTCTCTAAGCTTAAATTCTTGTTTACTTAATCTCTTATTTTCTGTTATAGCTGTTTACTATGATAGCTGATTTCTAATATTTGTATTTTCTTGAAAAATATTTGATACTTGATGATTTTTAGAAATATTTTTTCATTTTAATGTATCTATGAATTTATGTTTTTAATTTAAAATGTATTAAGGTAATTTTATCATTAATTAATAATTACATAGATTCATCATATTTTACTTAAAATGGCAAATTCATTAAACACTCATCAACAATATTTTAATTTTATTCACTACTCTTTTATTTATTTGCTTTTCTTTCTTTATTTATTTGCTTATATTATATGTTCATTTTTATGATATTGTTTATGACAGTTTATCAAGAAATTTTGTACATTAAGGAAATTACATATTTCTTAGTTCCAGATTATAATATTCTTAACTGTAAATTATAATAGGATTTTTTCGTTATGATATATTCATATAGGAATGTTTATTATTAATTTTCCTAGTCATTTAAAATAAACTAAGTTCACCAAAAATAGATTATTAAACTTTTAAAGTTAGAATTTATTTGTTTATGTGTTTAATTATTTATAAACTGTTTAAATTAAAAAAAATATGTGTTATGCTTAGTTTGTAATAAAGTTTATAATTCTTTATTGAAATATCATGTTACTTTAAAATGATAACATTACAGAATGTTTTTCAACATTATGATATTGTAATGATTTTAAACTATTTCTGAAATTACTAACAATTTAATTTTAGGAAAAAATTCAATTGAAATTAGACTTATATTGCCTTGGATGTTAAGTACAAGCATTGAATATGTTATAACATGTGGACCAAGCAGGTAAGAAAATAAACTTTTAAAAATCTTTTGTATTTTTATTAAATTCAATTTTTAGAAAAAAAAGGGGATTAATATTCATCATTTAAGAATTATTAAATTTTGAAATAAATTTTGTGGAAACAAAATATTTTCAGTGTTTTAAAGATATGACAATTATTTTGAGTATTATTTTTGCCATTTCTTAAATTATTTTTTGATATATTTTTACAGTTATAGAGTGATATTCTTTCTATTATCATTGATTTTATTTTAATTTGTTAAATTCCATTTTTAATGTATTAAAATTTACTTTTAATTTTTTTATGTAATTTTATTATGAAAAATTTTTATTTTTTAAAAATATATTATTTTTATTTGCTGAGAAATTTTTGAAATATTTTCTGATAAATTAATAGTTATATTTATTATTATTTGGTCAAAACATTAAATTTTTTTTCATAATATGAATCTATATTTCTTTTTTTTATACTAATCTTGTTTAATTTTTTTCTATTAATTTCTAGCATTATGAGTCATTGGTCTTAATCTCTTAAAGTATTTTGTATAGTATATCTTCAAACTTTTTCAGTAAACAAAATTGCTTAACTATGCAGTTCTAGGAAAATACTCCCTCTCTTGTTTTAATCCTTCAGATTAGATTTTACTTCACATATTTATTTTTCAATTTAGCCTTAAATCATTATCTTATCTTATTTAAAAAAATTTAAAATTTTATGTAAGCATCAATTTGTTTTTATTATGAATTAAGAATTAAAAAATAGAAAAAAGTTAAAGCTGTTAACTTTTTTAATTTTTGTGCAGTCATGATATGCGAGTACTTAATATTTTTAGAATAAAAAGATTTCCTATGTTTCATTAGTTGTAATATCCTCTATATCTTGAAGTGAAAACTAAATTATGATTTTACTTTTGTCTTTCAACTATTTATAAATTTATTTAGAATTTACAATTAATATTTAAATAGATATAGATGTAACTCACATGAAAAATTACTTATTTGACTGGGAACTTGGCAGCATTTACATTTTATTTTTCAAGTATATTGCATTTTTATATTAAAAAAGTGCAATATAATGCAACTATTGATTCATGTTCCTTTTGATGACTTTAAATTCATCATCCATTTTGATGACTGTTGCTATCTCCTCCCTTCTTTCCATAAAACCACAAAATTTTTCAATTGCTTGAATCAATTTCTGACTTTTAGTCCTAACTACTTTAGGTTTGCATATTCACAATAGGATATTTATCTTCACCTTATCTTCAGATGAGGACTATCCTTATAGAAAAACTAGATGTACCATTTTCAAAGACAAATAAGTTGGTCGTATATTTTATGCCAACACTGGCATAAAACTAAATTCAAAACTGTTTTGTGTTTCTCTTCATTTTTTAGTAGCTCATTTTATTATGAAGTTGCTCAATGGCCTTAAAAGTTTAATTTATTGAGAAATAAAAGGATGTTATAAATTGCAAATCTTTGGAAAACTTTTTGTTTCATATTATTTCATACAAGAATTTTCATTAAAAGTAATGCAAATCTATAGAAACATAGTGATTAGTTTTTTGTATGATCTCTTAAGCCTCTATTACAACCTTAAAGATCCGTCTATATATTTCTACAAAGATATAAATTGTACTGATTTCTACAGAGAACGCATCATTCTAAAGACTTTAATTTCAGGCAGTTTCTGTTTCAGGAGATGGCAAGATTCTTAATATAGATATCCATTATTTTACCAATTAAGCTAATTTTACCAATCTTAAAAGTATGCTGGAATTAAGAATTTTGAAACCCTCATGATTATCATGTTAGACTTTTTTGAATCTGATTTACTGTTCTTGGATAATAACAATTGAGATCTTTGATAGAGATTTTTGATCAAGGCATTTAATTTTAAATTAGAGCTATAGACTTTAAGTGCACATGAACTTTCATAACAATATCATCCAGCTGTATTTGCTTAGTGAGTTTTATGGCTTGTAAAACCTTATCTTTTCTATGTTATTTTGTCAATTTTAATAAACTTGGAAAAATATTTTACTAAATTGTTCTTGGGTTTTTTGGTGGCAATGCTATTTTGAAAAGAAATTAGTATTCTAGATTTAAATCGTTTGATTCCTTCTTCATTCTGAAAATTCTAAACTACTTTTGTTGGCTTTTGTATCTTAAATTCCACTTTTGAACCTAATAAGAATTAGCAGCTCTTAGCTGTATTTCTGTGTGCTTTGTGGCAGCTTTATTTCATTCTTTGCAAAATTTCTAATGTTTCCCTTTATCCAAGGACTCTGTTACAAAGAGAACATCTCACTTGCTAATTACTATTCAGTAGGAGGAGAAACTCATCTTTCCTTATTTTTGATGCAAATCTATAAATTGATGTGAAAAATATGAAGAGTTATCCTATCTATGTATCTTGTGCAGGTAGAAAGTAAGAGATTTCACTTGGTATTTCAAGGGAACCTTTTGCAATACCATTACTCCAGTAATACTTTGATAAATTTATTTATTTTGGGACAAATTTTTAGCAAACAAGGCAAAGCTATAAACTGTTGCTTATGCTGCGAAATAAAAGTCCAGTGGTGTTGTGGTAGTGCTTCATGCTCCCAAGGCATAGGTCTGAGTTGGTCCATGGGCTGGGCAAAGTTGATTCAGCCTTTCATCTCTTTAATGGATTGACAAAGCCTAATATCAAGCATGCTTGGGAATTAAACACTGGAGTGTTTGTGTTAGGCTGGCCATCTAACCAGGATATATGCTTTGTGCCCTTGAGCCCTGGATCATAAAAACAGATATGGGCACTGTAGACTCTAGCCCTTATGTAGGCTGTACCATCATTGAGTTTAGTTTTGTGAAATATCAATATTTTTAAACTGTTTGTTAATCTCTTCACTTGACATTACAAATTAAAGATTTACCATCTTAGTATAATGATCATTCACACTACTTTCTAGTTGGGTATATTGAAAGCTAATTCTGTTGACAAATTACCTCTCTTTTGAAATCACAATATCAATGTAGACTCAAAATGTTTATTTTTGTGAACTTCTTTTAGCAATTTAACGGCAATTGTTGTGTAATGTAAATGGGGAGCTGTTTTGCCTAAACTTTTGTAAAATCATGACATTATGCATCTCATTTTTATTTCTGGAAGGCAATTAAAAATAATTCTTTAAACATGTACAAAGCTAAAAAATAAAATCTCTGCTTTGTTTAGAATATTTATAAGCATTCAATTATCATTTTAATAAAATCTCCTGCACTCTCTTTCTCTTTTATTTTTTTAATTTTGCAGTAGTGACACTTCAATTTTTGGAAAATGGCCCTGATATATTGCTGATAAAAATTAATGGGAATAAAATCAATTATTAATTTAAATTTTATTTTTCATAGGAAAAATAATTCAGATATTCCTAGCTGTCATTTTGAAGTAATTGTTGATGGATGCTATGAATTTTTACATGATGTCACTTGTTCTGAAAAGCAACCCATCAGAAGTGTATATCGAAAAACTGTTATAGCACAGTTTTGGAATTACATAAAAAAGTAATTTTTTAATATTCACTAAGTATTTTCAATATTTAATTTTTAATATAAGTATTTTTAATATTAAAAAAGTAATTTTTTAATATCACTAACTTTTATATATTTCCTTAAATCTCATACTTTCCATCTTATATTTATTTTCAGTCTGTCAAATACTGATCAGATACTGACTCAACTGCACTCATTTTCACACAATCCTGTTTATTATACCATTCCAGATAGTATAAAAAATGGTGTTCCTCTATTGTACATTCCTTCAAATTCTTCTTTGCCAACATTATCCTCAAAGTAAGAAATTTTAGCATTTATTTTTCGTTTTATGTTTTAGATTTCTTGTTGAAATTTCATATTTTTATTGCAATTTTATTT
>JAPDSC010070990.1:11920-27066 GCA_026290005.1 Latrodectus geometricus
TATATATATATATATATATATATATATATATATATATATATATATATATATATATATATATATATATTGCTTTTTGATTCATATATAATTATTTTCATGTTAAAGCCTTTCAAAATGTCAAAATGACATTAAAAAAATTTTTTTTTTGAATTATATGCTATAAATATGTACAAAATATGCATGTGTAAAGATGTTTTTATTTCTTTTAATTGGATTATAATTATAAAAGTTACTTGAAAATATGTAAATAAAAATGAAATATTTTTGGAATTCTAGTAATTATCTAATAGCTCCTCTAAATTCTGATTCAAAATATGTAATGTCAAAAAAAATAGGCATACTTCAAACACTCTGAAAATTGTAAGAAATGTCACACATTTTTAGCAATTATCAAAATATCTTTATTCAGATTTAAGATTAGGGAGAAACATAATTTTCAGCTTAAAAAATTGTGCAAAATCTTTTTGTAAATTATGAATTGCTGATACTAATTAAAAAAAAATGCACAGTTACAAAATAAAATTTTAAACTTATTTTTTATGAGTTTACTACCCAATTTTTTTGATTATATAATTTTATATATTCATTTGTGCTCATTCTGGGAAACAAATTAATAGAGAATAATTGCAAGTCAATTTGATTATTTCTCGAAATATAGGAAGTTGATAGAAATGAGTCAAAAGTTTTGAAACTGAAATATACCTATAGTAAATTTGTTATTTTATAATAATTTTGAGCTTACTTGGTAATATATACATTATTTTATTGGTTTTACAGTTTTACTTCATAAGGTGGAACTTTTTATGGTCCTATATAAAAACTTTTATATGGACAGAGCTTGTACATCTTAAATGATTGGGGACTAATTTTCTTTCAGTAAGAGGATATGAAAATTTAAGGAAATTCCAGTTAATAGTTAAATGTTTAATTTAGATCGTTTATGGTAATCTTTTAGCACATCAATTTGATTGAAAGTTTATTTACTTTGCAATTCGGGAGTGAAATTTGCAACATATTTTTCTTCGACTGTATCAGCCTTTGAAGCTCAAAAATCACTAACTGGTCTCCACTCTAAGAATCTTTTCTTAGGCTCTAAGTGTAAAGATGAAGAGTAGTTACATTTTGAAGGTCTCATGAACAAGCTGAAACATATGTTAAGTTAAAAATTGCTAAATCTGCAATTGTTAACCAATCTGGAACAAATCTCCTAAGTGTAACTGAGACTGTAGGTCTTTTGGTAACAATAAAATACACATTAGTTTGCTTAATTGCTTAGGATCAAGTACTCTTATTATTTCAGGAAATTAACTAAAAGATTACCAAATGCATAATCTATAAAATTAGGTTTACAGAAAATATATTGCTATATTTAGTTTTGAAGTTAAAATTTGATAAAAATAAAGTAGTTATTCTATTCAAAATATATTGATTATAAAGAATATTCTTTGAATAAAATAGCTATTTTTTTTATCATAAATTTGTCTTAACAATCTCAACTTGCAGTTGATTGTATGTGCTTGTTAAAAAATCAATATCAAGTTAGTTATTTTAGTATATTTTTCAATAAATAGTTGATATAATATTGATTTTGTTTTTGATGGATTTTATGACCAGGTTAATGTAAATAAAATGTTACAATATGTAAAGAATGTTAAAATAAATAAAAATTTACCTTAAGTTCTTTACTAATCAAACTCTAGTTATGTGTATAGCAAACTATAAACTGGGTTTTTAATGTTTCAGTATTTGTACTCATAAAAACTTTGCATAACATTTTATGTATTTATTAGGAATGTTGCAAATATACAATTTACTTCATTTTGGAAAACTTTATGCATGTTGGATATCAATGTCTGGTAAGTTTTATATTAATCTTCTTTATTTAATGTTTTTTTTTTATCATTTGATTATTTTGTGCTACCAATCTGTTACTTTTTAAAATTAGCGTGTTCATGAATAATTAATATTAGTTAAAGAACAATCTTATGAAAATGTTATTAGGTTTTTAAAAATGTTAAACATATTATAAAATTTTAAGCTTAAATAGTTTAATTTTATATTAATGAATGAAAACTGAAATACTTCACTAACAACTAAACCTTAAGTTCTTATATAAAACAAAAAAAAAAAAAAACATGTGCAATATTATAATGAAGGCTTATTTATGTGTGCATATATATGTTTTTATAGAATTGTGAAATGGATAAGTATGAGGCAAAAATTGAAATCAAAAAGTAATATTACCCATAGATCATATAAAAAACATTGTTAAATGCTCTTATTTTATAATTTATATTATAACCTATATATATATATATATATATATATATATATATATATATATATATAATGTGATATTTGTTTGGAATGTTCTCATTACTTAAATAATTAACTCAGTATGTTTGATTGCTTAAATTATGTAAAGTTAAATAATGTAATCTTAAATAATATTTGCTTAACTCATGGAAAATTTAACATTGTGAATTATATTTAAAATACCTGAAAGACAAGTACAAAATGTAGTTATCAGAGAAAATAGTAAGAACAGATGAAGAGCAAAAAGTTTTTATTTTTTCTGAGAACTTTTTAAAATATTCATAAACAAAACAAATGTTATGGTTTGAATTTTTTGTATGCTGAATAAAAATCAATGTTTCTTTTGATCTTCTGAAATATTTTAATTTTCCTTTGTAAAAATTAAAATTATCTTTTTGATCCACTTATTAAATTTTAAACATTTTGTTTCATATGATTAAATTTATTTAATGCTTGTCATATTTCGAAATGTCATATAATCTTGTTTTAAGTTATCTTAATATCTAATTTGTCATTCTATTAATAAACATTACTGTTGAAGATTCAAATAGTTATTAATTTATGTTCCAGAAATGTTTCTATTTATGTTTCATCAATTTTTCAGGCAAAAGTGGATGCATTCTCATCGAATTGGAATCATTTTGCAACATGATATGCCCTTGCCAAAAAATCTTTATTTACCGAATTCAAGTGGAAGATATGCTCATGTGCAGTGCCGTCAAGCAACAACTGCACTGAATTCACTGCTGAGTGAAGACAGCTCATTTGTACTTGTAGAAAATCATTCTTATCTCAAACTTTTATTTGAGTAAGAATTAATTATTATATATTTGGTTATTATTTTTAATATAATGAAAAACCTTTCTTTATTTTTTAAATGTTCTTTGATAATAATTAGTAACTTTTTTGAGAGAAGAATCTTAAGTAATAACTGACTCACAGTTTTTAAATGAATACTTTTATAGTTGTCTAGTAAATGGTAATTTTTGAAATCTTGTTTTTATACTTTATATACCAAAAGTACCTCTCAAATATTTTGAAATGCCTATCAGAAAAAAAAATTCTTCTCTCATCACATGAATTTCTGTCCTTCTGAAAAGACTTTACAAAGGAGATGTACTTACAAATTTCTTATATCTTCAAACTTTGTGATTTAATATCCCTGTATCTTTTAATTTTCTTGAAAATATTAATATCATTAATTAATACTTTAATAATCATCAATTAGTTATTATTAATATTTTAAAAAATGTTATTATTTTTAAATCACTCTTATATTTTTAAATAAATTATTTTAAATTCCTGAATTCAAATTGATGTAGAAATATAATTTTGTTTTTTTCCAATATATATATATAGTTAAACAAATTCATTAATATTAAAATTTGTAACCATTTGCATTGTTAGTTGATAACTATTTTTATTTGATTGATTTATAAAGTTTTGAATAATTTCCACTATGTATCTACTAAATTGGAACTGAATATTTTACTTAATAAATAAGAATTTCTATGATTTGCTCTTCTATACAAACTATAATTTAAAATATTTGATTAAATTCGAGCTCTAGAAACAGTTTTCTTCTGTAATATGAATCTAGCTCAAACTACATAATTATCGAAATGAAATAAAACTAATTTTACAGCAAATATATATTTTAACAAAATTTTAATATTTTGTTTCTCAATTTTTTTTTTTTTATATATTTTAAGGTTTTAGAAATGATGAAAAACTTGATGTTTAGAGAAATTTTGGAAATTTTTAGAATTATATTTCTTAATAATTTATTATCTATGATTATTTTATAATATTACCATATTATCTTTATTATATTAATATTGAAAACTATGTTAGTTATAGAGTGTGTAGCTATTATATTTTTTGTAATCATTCTTTTCAGAATTTTTTTCACATTTTTTGTATTGAATTTTATCAGAAATGTTTAGACAGACTTTATTTTAATTAATATTATACTTTAGTGTTATTATTGTATGTTTATGTGGAAAAACTTTGACTTTTATAGTGATCAAGATAAGCCACCTACTTCATTCTATGTGATTCGAGTTACAAGTAAACCTCCATGTGTTGTAATAAGACTTGCGTTTTTAGGTGGTTTACCAGGGTGCCAAAGATATGAGGTAAACTTTATTTTTTAAAAACTATGTGAATAAAATATGGATTTATGAATAATAAATAATATATTTCTGTTAAAATATTCTACAGCTAATTCCCTAAATTTTATTCATTGAAAAAAGTTCTATTTACTGTATTACTTTAAAACATTCTTGCTGGCACAAAAGTTTAATACCACATCTAATTTTTGCTTTTATCATTTATATCCACTGATAAATTTCTAATAGTTTAGTAAATTTTTTGTTCCAAACTAGATTGTAAACTCAATCTGATTTCAAATTATAAATTTAGCTCAATCTTATTCCTTGTATATTTTTATTTTGCTTCTTTTTTATTTGTTTAATCTTGTAGTTCTATATAATTTCAATATGTGGCTATTGCATGAAAATTTTTAAGTAATTATTTTTTCCTATTTTTGGTTTTAAAATGTAATTTTCAGTTATGTTTGATTAATTATATTTTTGGAAAAGTTTATGAATATGTTCAAACTGATAATTGTAACTAAGTTCTAATTAAGAAGTATTGAAATATAAATTGCATAATGCAAAAATTTGAAATTTTATTAAGATATATTTTTAATTTATATTATATTAAGATTATTTTGTTAAGATAAATTAAAAATATAGTATCTACCCAAAACTAGGTAATTAAAATTTTGTTTCATATGCATAATGATTGCTTTAGAGAAGCATATATTGATTTTACAACTTATGAACTTTTTGAAAATTATAACAGTCTTAGCTCAATCTTGATAAAGTTACATTATGTATATATATTATCAATAACCTGTATAATTGTCAATAAGTAATAAATAAAATAATAACCAATAAATAAACTATCTAACCTAAATAACGTTTTTTATTGAGTAGAATCCTTCAGACAAAGTTACTTAAACCAATATAAAGTTTATTTTTTATTGAATAGAATCTGTTAGATATCAAATGTTTCTGTTTTCCTTGCATAAACTGATTTTATTTTTTGTGCCATAAATATTTTCTAGGCAATTACTTAGCAAACTAATTTGGCATTTTTCATCATTAAAACTATATTTGTAATTTGCCTTAATTTGCTGATAAATATCTACAAATTGTAAAGCATTTCATTAATGTCTGCAAAATTATTTGCTGCTTTTAGAAGTAAATGATACAAAAAAATTTAAAATCATAAGATTTGGCCAAATTTTCACAGTAATTTGTCAATGCAAAATTCAAAGTTAAAGAAACATGCACTTGTCATTAAATTATGAAATTATAAGTAAAATAATCGTGTATATTGACAAGAAAGCACTAAAATTATATGTTGTAAGAAGTATTTCATATACCCAAAACCGCTGAATAATTATTAAGGTAAAATAATAATTGTAAAGTTTTTTTTTTATAAATTTTGCTTGTCACTCATAATTTTTATGTGAAAATTCGAGCAATAAAATGTGAAACTTTTTTAGTTGAACGATTTATGGGCTATCTGTGTCTTTATTTACTGAGACTTAAAATTCACTTTAAACTACAATTCTTCTTTGAAATAACTGCGAAAAGATAAATCACTTACTAAATTTAATTTTCATTATTAAAATAAACGATTTATTTTAGTATTGATGTAAACCAACCCTCAGAAGATTTCTTTTCTAATTTATTAATTAATTATTATTTTGTAATTTCAAACACTTGTAATCACTTTTAATTGCATGAGAAAAGGTGTTTGATTATTGAAAAGAAATTATAATGATAGGTTTTTTAATTTTTTTGTAAAATTATTGCTGTTATGTAAAATTTAAAGGCATTACTTATCACAATTGTTCTATGAGGTGCTATAATTGGCCTATTTCAAGAGCAGATAATTTTGTCTAATTTTTTATTTAATTCATGAATATATTACATGTTCTGAATATAATTTTGAAGATGTATTTTAAAATTTTAATGGGAAAAAATAATGCATGGGAAAAAAAATTATAATTTTTGATTTAGTTTTGACTATGTTTTTTTTGTAAACTCCATGCAAGGGGGGGGGAAACACAAACAAACTAACACACACACACAAATATATATATGCATGTGCATGTTATTTCATTTTATTTTGTTTTATTTTTTATTTATTTAAATTCTATATAATTGTTATTCATCTAACTGATTTCATTTTTATGGAGGAATAAAAAATTACAATATTGATTCTAAATTTGTATTGTTGTGTGAAACTAAAATTAAAGTCATCTTTAACAATATCATTAATACTTTGTTTTGTTATTAGCAGTATTAAGTTTTATAAAAATGTAATAAATTTAAATATTTGAATGCAGTAAAAATATCATGGAAACAGTTTTTTAAATTTAAAATTTCTGAAAAATTGAAAATCCAAGAATAAACCTAAGTTTTATTTTTTATTTTTAAATGTTATAATAAAATATTTTCTCATTACTGTTTATTTAATACTATGTATTTTAATTTGAAAAAGTATTATATATAGGGAATGTTATAAGAATGGATTCTAAAAATATTGTGTGTGAGAAAATATATTATTCTAATTAACTATATTTTTTATTTTACTAGTAATTAATTAGAAAGAGAGAAGCATTTGAATATCTTATTTTACCATTTTATTACGAAAGTATAATAGTATTGAGTGTTCAGCATTCCAATTTGTTGCTCTTGTAATTTTTTTTCATTTTAATCATAATTAAATCTTGTGTGCAAAAAGTGACTGTAGGTACTAATTAAACCACCTCACTTTTGGCATGGATATTTTTTGTTTGATATTCTATTTAAAACTGTTTGTATATATTGAAGTAATCTACATAAGCAAAATGTGATCAAAGATTGCAAACCTTACTCATCCTTTCCAGATGTTTGAAGTGCTTTAGGATTTAAACTGTGTCACATTCACCATTGTTTTTAAAATATGATTATAGTGATAAACAAACAAAACTCAATAAATTTTTTTTATGTAACAATAAAATAAATTACAATAACCAATTACAAAGAATCTTGGAAAAATGTTGCTTAAAATGTAATTTTTTATGAACAATAAAGTCAAGATAAAAATCTAGGTCTTCAATTCCAATTAAGTAAATTATATTTTTCATTTAATTTTAATGTATTAAATTCACCATTTTAAATTTTTGCATGCTGAAGCTGGAACTTAATAATTTTTATCAATAATGTACATTTTTTTAAATTTAATTGCAAATTGTAACAAAAATATGTTTGGTTGGTTATATATTTTGGTTGATATTTTTTCATTAATATTTTTTGGTTGATTGTTCTTTGGTTGTATTAAGTTTTAATGCTGTTAACAGAATTTATTCTCTATTTAATTTTTTGTGGACTTACTCTTACCATATTACTATTGATATGATAGTCTGTAAACAACTTTAGTTTATATATATGCTTTTAAGATAGTTAAGGATTGGTTTTGATAAATAAAATTTGAAGAAGGATTTCTGTATAGTTAGTTATTTAATTTCTATTTTTTTAGAATAATTTTATGTATAACATTACCTTCTAATTTATAAAATAATAACACAGTTAAAGAAAAAAAAATTAAAATTATTTTCATTTATTTTTGCACTTTTATTTATTGAATATATTTTATAATTCATATGTTACTATTTTCCTATATTATGCATAATTTAATAATTTTCAAAATGTGTTTAGTTTAATTGTAAATATGATACATTTTTTAATCTCTATAACAGTATTAATAAAATTATATATTTTTGTAACATTACTATCTAATATAATTTAAATGATGCAGGGTGTTACTCACATTTATAGTATCTTGGATTTTTGATACTTAATTCAGTTTATTGCTTATCTATTTATTAGATAGTTCAAAAATTAAGAGAAAAAATATCCCATTTGAAGCTCACTAAAAGAACATCAAATAAAGATTACTCTCCTCCAGGCTCAAATGATTCTGGATGCAGCTCTTCTGAATTATGTTGCTGTTTCTTTTTGAAAAAACCTGTGGAGAAAATTTTAATAAGGTATAAATAAGTTGAAATAATCTTGAAAGGTAATCACATTTAAATTTTAATGCACACTATTTTATTCAGGAGGCTTATATTGAATATGTTTATTTTATTATGATTCTTGAATTATTTTTAATGAAAATTTTAATAAAGTATGCTTGTAATGTGTCCTTCAAATAAATATTTAAATTTATTGAGATTTATGAAACTAGAGTTTCATATATTTATATTATTATTTTAAAGTAAATATTTTTCAAACATGTTAGAAATTTTAAACCATATTTTCTTATATTTGACACCTATTTTCTAATTTATTGAATAATATTCTGTTAAATTTGCTGCTTAGTTAATTGAAAAAAGTGTGTCATTAACAGAGAGTTCGATGTAACTCCTTTTCCCTGTATCATGTAATTGATTTTTGTTGAAAATCTAATTTCAATTTCAATTGACTTCTATTAACAACTTTTTCTAAAAACAACTATTCAGTTAGGCTATCTAATTTTTTTAAGTATAATTTTGATATAGGAATTGAAATATGTTTTCTTTAATCCAGAACAAATAACATTACATATTACTTAACTGGAAAGCTTAAAACGTGCATTATTTTATTAATCACTACTGTTATATTCTTTCATGAGTAAAATCACAAGTATGAATATTAACTGTTGCCTTTATTTAAAATACTATTTGTTTAATATTAACTAGTAGTTTTTAATGCATTTTCATGCATTCAAATAAACATTTTGCTTTTTTAAAAATTAGTAATAATAATGTATAGCAGATTATTGCAATATTTCAATATTTTACAGATATGAAAAACTACCCATGAATTTTCTAGTATCATTACCTGAAAGATTAACTGCTACTAAAGTATCTAGTCAAAAACACCCAGATTCATTTTTGTATACAGATGCTTTCATTAGTCTGAGCAAATATTTGTTACACCATAGATGGATTTGGACTTTGCAATATGAAACAAATGCTTCTTTAGATTTAACATCTGCTTCAAAAATTTTGTATGCTTTAACCAGGTAAGGAAATGGGTTAATTAAGAAAAATTTAATAAATATAAACAATTTAAATAATAAGTTATTTTGAATTTTTGTAACTAATTTTAATTTCAAAATTTTTAATTGCATAATTAAGTGTGACAAAGTTGTGTGTATATATTACAAAATATTTTTTAAAATATAATTTACATCAAACTATAATGCTATAATTTTATCTGTTGTTAATTATTGGTGATTTCATTGTTTAAATTTAATGATTTTAAAGTATCTATAATTTTTTTTTATTCTAAAACGTTTTGGAGCACTTTTAAAATTTATAGTTCATTTTACAATCTAGTTTCCTTTATAAATTTTATGTTTTCTTATAAAACAGAAATATCTACAAAAATGTATATTTTAATATTATATAAAAATATAAAGTATTTTTTTCATGGTATTATGTGTGTGGAGAAATATACTTTTAAATTTCATGAATGATTTGGTGTGCTTTGTTTGTTACTCAATGGTCACTTTTTATTAGACCAGAACTTATACAATTTAAAGTGGATTCGTAGTCTGCATCTAAGTCTGAAGTGGGAATCAAACCCACAAACTGCTGAATTAAAGTCAGAGTGGTAACCATTTGGTTGTAAATTTAGCCATTACAAATAAGTGTTATATTCTACTTTCATAACATGTGCTTTTTACATAGTTTCTTGTTTATAAATAATTGATAAGAATTCATTATGTATGAATTCACTGTTAAGATATATATTTATTTTTTTATTTTGCTTAGTTGACAAAGTAAGAACTAATGAGTGGTTTGTGCTCTGGTGTTCAGCTATAATATGGATTTTCAAATCTTATATTGAACATTAGTGTTTGTTGTAGTGGTTTCGAATCCCCCTAAAACAACATTTTTGTTAAACTAGTCATTGTATTCACGAAGTGACCTTAGAGTGACAATGAAAACAAATTTTACTTTCATTTTAATTTTTTTCTTTGAAAATCATAAAGTATTTTACAAATTATAATTTCAATTGTTATATTTTCTGTAGAATATATTTATAAATGAGAATAATTTGTTTTTAAAGATAGAATAAGAGTAAAAATACAATACTTGTGCATAATCCGATCAATTATTATAGTTGATGTGATTTTTGATAAATACAAATATTTATTTTTAAAATCATAAAAAATTGAAAAATGTTAAAGAAATTCATGATACAATCTTACAAATTTTATATTACTATTTTATTAAGGTCATATGCTGCCAACAGAATAATGCATAAATATAAGAAGGAGGGTATTTGTTTTTAATAAAAGGAAATTAACGTTATTTCAAAACAATTTTTGATTTTGTTATCTGAATATCTAACACTGAACTTTTCATTTTTTGAATATTTAAAAAAATTATTCTATCAAAAAAAAAAAAAAAAAAAAAAAAAAAAAAAAGATTAATGTTGATTTCATGAAAACAAGAATCAATTATGCATTTTTCATCAATACTCATGAATATTTAAGCTTTGTATTATTTTTATTACAAAATTATCGGATTTAATATTTTAAGTCTTGTATTATCATTTTAGTGTGCGTTTGCAAGAAGGATTCCATTTTTCCCATTCTAGCTTTGGCATTATTTATATGGTTCGAGAAATTCCTGTTGAAGTAAGTATAGAGTTTTAATGACAAATCATTTATGCAGGATTATTATTAGAAATTTGAATTAAAAATGACTCATTAATATTCCAGATTTACAGGGAACCGTTTTCAATAAGAATGAAACTCGAAATTCATGTTTTAAAACTTTTTAAACAATAAAATCTACTAATGAATAGAATGCAATTTAAAACCTTTTAATAAGTATCGAAATTTATGCTAATTGCAAATATTTTATTTAGATATATATAAATTATTGTTATTAATATTATTATTATTATTCGCTGTGAAATGTAGCTTGTCTGTATTAATATTGATTATTTTATAATGGCATCTCAGTCTTCACTTATTCAGTAGATTCAAATAACTATAATTAGAGTTTTATGTGAAAGTGCTTAAATTTTCTCTATGGTCTCACAATTGAATGGAAGATATTTCATTAAAAATGATTATTATATATGACTAGTAACTTTTATTGAATTTATTTATACATATAGACAGAAAAAAATAATAATTTTTTTAAATTATCTCTTTCAAATAAAATTTTACAAAAACCTGTTTACTATTTTGTTGTATTCTTGTTTCATATTAGAAATTTATAAAATTTCAAAAAGTCATTTGACGATATTTTTGTTATAATATTTATTTTGTTTGTGACTATGCAATAATATTTTTTTGATAAAGAATTGTGATGCTTTTTAGGTCTATAAAAATTATGCGTAAGTTCACATTTTGTCATTGTGTATTTAAAGTCTACAAAATGTGGCTTTAGTGAACATTTTTCAAGTTGTTACATAAAATTAAAAGTCTGTATATTGTATAAGTATAAAAAAAATGCCATAGTTTTTTTTTATAAATTTCATAAAAATATCTTTTTACTATTAAAATTAAATTTATAATTATATGAAGTTAAAGAACTAGTTTTTATTAAAAAATGAGAATCATGCATAAATTTAATTTATTGAAAAATTATTTATATCAATTTCATTACTTTTTGCAAAATATAAAATTTTTTGGAAGAAAAAAGTTCCATCAAAAATAAAGTAAAGCTATATATTTTCCTTCAGCCACCTTTAAAACTGTGTGTGCTCATTAAGTGCTAGAAGACGTTCATATTTCTTGTTTCAAAAGAAAGGCCTTTATTAGCTTCAATATCTCTTAATATTATATACATAGATGTGCAAAATTCAAACAGTTGTATTTTTTGTTATAACTGCACAAGAGATTATGTAAAGGACATGAAATTCATAAATGATAGTCAGTATTTTGTACTTAAAAGATAAGGGGAGTATTTTTGTGCAAAAATGAATGAAATGTATACAGTAGAAAATCAAATGAAAAAAAAGTATTATTGAACTCATAGTGTCATTACATGTGATTATCTCTCCATGAGAAAGAGCAATAAGCATAAGAATAGAATATGCTTTCCTTTTACTCCAGTGGTTGCTTGGCTCTGTCTCTTCAAATTCATTAATTATTTAAAAGTTATTGAACTATAAGTACCCATTTCTCAATCATCATCTGTTTCAGTTGTTGGATGCTTCCCGGAGGATGTAATCATATTGCATGGCATTTTCTTGAAGCACCCCAAATATGCCTTATGGGATTTAAATCAGGATTACTCTGACCAATCCATTTAAGTGATATATTTCTTAAATAAATCTGGAGTCAAGTGTGGTTGTACATTGTCATTCATAAAAGCAATGTCTGTTGCACAGTGGCACCTTAGAATAAACACACATGTTGAAGGATCACCTTCCACAGATGCATTTATTCAGAAGCGCTCTTCCTATTACAATTGTTACTTACAATGCAGTAATCCTGGTCCATTCAGTATAATGCCTCTCTGGAATGCTTTTTAAGCATGCAAAGTGACACTTTTGTTGGTTCTGAATTCTTCTGGTACATTAGTTATACTAGGCCCTTCTTTCAGCTTTCTGATCAATCTTCAATGTGTAAAGTTGACCAGGTAATTTTTTCTAGCCATATTTCATGGAAGAATTTATTTGCACTTACAGTGAAAATCTTTGATTGCACCTCTATCCTCCCTTTTATGCTGAGTTTGTATCCAAATGATTAGCACTTATCTTCAGCTCAACAATTCATGGGTTTGAATCCCTTCTTGGGCTTGAACTTGTAGTGGTTCAAATTTTTTTTTTAAACCATTGGTCCTGGTCTAAAATTAACCCTTGTGTGCAAAAAGTGAGTGTTGATCAACACAAACAAGCCAACCAACTCTTCTTTTTATTGTTGCTTTGCATGTTTTTCTCATATGTACATGTCTGGACATTTGCACACACATGATTGTTCTACTGAATTATATGTTCACTGCACTGATCACACAAGAACATATTTTCTACAGTTTCATGGGTATCTACTTAAAATTTACATTGAAGTTTTACATATCGTTGTATCACTTTTCATAACATTTCTGTTATAGTGAGCATTTGTCATTGAATGACTGTTGAGGAAATAATTATTAATGTCTAAGTATCTGATACCATGTATATTTTTAATGTTATTATTAATTTTACAATTTGTTAAAATTTCCATTTTAAAATGTGATATTGTATATTTTAGGTTCATTGTGAAACATCAGTAAATTCAGAATCTTGTAAAGTTGAAGAGAATGGTTGTATAGTTCAGTATATCATTTTCCCACCACATACAAATACTACTGTAAAAGACAGGTTAGGCACTTTGTTTTAATAAAATAATGATAACAATATAAAATAATGTTTTTATTTTATATTGTTTTATTACTGCAAAAAATTTACAAATCCATATTTAAAAACCTAATAAGTTTAACTTCATATTATTTTTTATTTTTCATTTTTCTTATTGAAAAAGTTAATAAGTTTAACAGTATCATTCCAAATTTTTTAATGATATTTCAATACACACCATATTTTACTATCGTTATACAACATTTTTTTAATGAATTTAAAAGTGAGGAAAATTAATTTATTGAGTTTTTCAAAATAATAATTGTACAATAGATTCTTCACATATATTAAAATACTTTTAGTTTTTATACTAGAATAATCTATTTTCCTAATTTTTTGTAAAAATAAAGGTTTTAAATAATTTTTTATAATAAGTTTAGAATTTCTGAATATTTTATACTTCTATGAAATGAGAAAGAAATATGTGATATTAAATAATATGCAATCAAAACAAAGTTAAATATATTTCAACATAATTATATTATGATAAATAATATAATTTTATTTAAATATTTTTTGAATTATTAGAATTCTGATATGAGAAACATGATTTCTCATATCATAATTTATTATTATGAAAGATATTATTTCATTATGAGAAATATTTGAAATTTTATGGTTTAATTAAATTGATTTAAATTTTATTTTCTGATAGTTTTTAGAGGTATTTAAGTTAACACTCCATATTTTTCCACCTCATTTGAAGCTTATGAAGATTGCTGTTTTAAGGTTATAATACCTTTTTAAGAAATTTAGGCAATTAACTGCTGATTCTTTTTTTTATGCATTTAGAATCTTAGTACATATGAAGAGCTAAAGTTGTCTGTTTCTAGGTTCATGGGCTTTTTTATAATAACACCTTCTAATTTAAGATGTTCAGTTTCCCTTAGATCTAAAATTTTCTTCTATTGGTAGTTGTTTTCTTTTCTCAAAATAAAAACTATAGTTGAATGTGTAAATTTGTATTTTTATGTCTTTTATTGTATTTACTCTAGCGTATGTCTTATTAAAAACCTGGTTCCATTTATGATTATTTTCTTCAAAATCTTTTTTTAAATTTTTTTACATTACCATAATTATCATGACATCAATGTAATTTCTAAAATAAATCTATTTTATGATTAGAAATATTATTTGAAAATTAAATTTATTGTAAGTTATATATTTTACAAATTCATTAATTTTTACTGATATTAATTATGCATAATGAATCAGAAATTTAAGATATTAAATTAAAAAGTTCATTGTAATTTTTAATTATGTAATTATTCAATTAAATTTATTTCAATAAAATTTAAAAAAATATATTTTGATTTAAACTGATTAAATTAAATTTGAAATTTTTAATAAATATTTGTA
>JAPDSC010070994.1:0-19760 GCA_026290005.1 Latrodectus geometricus
ATAAAGAAAATAAATTGAAAGAGGAAATAATTTGAAACAGAAAAAAATAAAAGAAAAAACATATTTGGCCACGTCAATGAGCAGTTCCTATAAAACCTAATATCTTTCATAGATGTTTGGTTTTCAATGTATTATCTATTGCAAGTCACAAAGGCATTAAGTATATAAGACCAAGCATTGTTAGTTAAATTGTTTTATCAAAATGATGGTTCAGCAATGGATGATTTATGAAACTCCAGAACTTCGAAGGTATTCGGAAAGGTCATTGACTGTTAATATCTTCGAATATTGCTATCTAAATTTGAAATATAAGTTCGTTTCAAGTTTGCTCTTGAAGAGGAAGAAAACCTTGTTTCTATAGAAGAAATCGAAAATATCACTGCTTCAGTGAAAGAGGACGAAACTTCCAATGTTGCATACGATGGTATTTCGCGCGGCAAAAGCAGTGGATATGCCTCATTTCTCCGCAAAATCATACGGAGTATATCTTTCACTATAATTCATCCAAGATTTATCTTGGGTTAAATTGCTTCGTTATGTTTTCGAGATTTAACACACCGGTTCTTACACAATTGTAAAGCTTAACTTGACATTGATTCAGAATGCCCATGAAATATTTTTAAATCAAATGATGTTAGTCAAGTATACTGCAAAAATGGTAATTACAGAATGTGTTACTTTATAGGACCCGTTCAATTATCAAAAATAATTGAATTTACTTGATCATTTATTTCTGGCTTTTATTTCTGTTGTTGTTTCTGATGACACTTGGCAACGTCAAGCCCGCCCGTCCGAGACTAGGCGATTTGAAGACAGAGAGAGAGAGAGAGAGAGCGTCTTCCGTTTATGAATAGAGCATCCTCATACGAAGGTGGAAGTACGACTTTTGGCTCATAGATGGCAACACCATCTGAATCTTCCAATTTAGAAATTGAAACCAGAGAAGACAAAAAGCCTGGCTCCAAACACCCCCCAGAGGTATTAATTTGTAATGGGAACATGGAGGACATTGCGACCCGACATATTTTACGTGCGCAGTCGCCATTAGTGAACACGACGGATCTTCGGCTAAGTAAGGATTCGAACTTACCACCGTTTGGTAACGAGAACTATGCCCTAACCAACCAGGCCACCGCGGCTACAGAGACCCTTACCTCTGGAGTGGTTGGAGCCAGGCTTTGGGTCTTCACTGGTTACAACCTCTAAAGTGGAAGATTCAGATGGTGCTGCCATCTATGAGCCAAAAGTCATACTTTCACCTTCGTCTCTATTCAAAAACGGAAGACGTCTCTCCCTGACTTCATTCGCCTAGTCTCTTGACGGGCAGGCTTGGCGATACCAAGTGTCATCAGAAACAACAACAACAGAAAGAATGGGAAAACCATGTATTTCCTTCATTTAAATAATGAGCGAATAATAGAAGTACTTTAAATATTTCTGAAAATATTTAAAGATAACCATATGAACATGAAATAAATCTATTTTGTTTTGAATTAAAAAATATTTAAAAATAGCTTACCAAAGATAAAACAAGTTTATAGATTTTTGCCATAGTCCAGGAGTTCTTATTAAGTCCAAAAACTGGTAATCATCATTTGTATCTTCACCAACCTAAAATGTTAAAAAGAATAATTGTATGAGATCTTGATGTATTATAATTTCACAATTTTATAAAATTGTGTATCATATATATCACGTAACAAAACATTCATTAAATAAATTTTCTAGCAAAATATTTTAATTTTATCTGATTTGTGTGTAACTTTAAAGATAAATAATAATTTTCTAATATTAATTATTTCTTTTTCTTTTATTTGAAAATGGAAAAAGCATCATAACATAACTGTATTTACCATAAATTGTACAGTTGAATAATATAAAATCTTCCACGCAATTTTTAAAATAATTTGCACTAATAAAAATAGTGCCTTACGAATTTTGAGACTTTTATTTAAATTTTAAAAATTATATTTGCATATTAAATAATAGAAAAGTAATATTTATATATATATATATATATTATATATAATAAACTGAAAAATAAAAATATCTCACTCATCATGTTCATTTAAATGAACAAAATCAAAATTGTATTCAACAATAAAAAATATATATAATTTATTGTTAATTAATAATTAACTAATATAAACTTTTTTGAAATGAAGTAATATATATGAAGTGACTGCACACAGTTGTAGTCCTCTAAAATCTGTTTTTACCTTACTTTTACTTAATAAAATTTCCTTAAGCTCTTTGTGTACAACAGCACTTTGAACTCCATTGACTTTTCCGGCTTTTAGTAGAATTTCTGTGGCCTCTTCTATTCTTCCTTGGGATAGAAGCCATCGGGGTGATTCAGGCAGTACCCTAAACATCAGAGTTGAAAATTATATAATTATCATCAAATAATAATTCATTCGTCAAGAACTGATCGCCAAATAAATTGAACATTTAAGAAATAAATCGAGTCTTAGAAACAAGTTATTTTCAACTTTTTATAACTTACCACGGAAAATTATTCAAATAAAAAAAAATAAAGAAAATTATCTACATTACTTTATTTATTTTTATTTGAATATTTACTTTTTTATTTACTATTGTGTAAACTGAGAAATAAACTGCGCATTTTCATAGTATTATAATTTTTTAATTGTAAATTCTTAAAATGATTCTATTTGATCTTGAAAAAGTATAATGTATACATAAAATTTATAATTGATATGATATTAGATCCATTGTTCCATTCTAAATTTATTCCTTTTTTGTGGAAATACAAAGTGAGAATTTTTTTTCGGCACACGAACAATCTTCCGTCAATTTTGACTATTTTTCCAGAACTACCCTCGTATAATTTTAACAGTTGATCATAATATTTTAACAAATTTTCTGCTGTTAATCATACCAATTGAAAGATGTTAATTCCTTTGCCCAGTAATACATGAAATGCAGTGCTGTTACCAGTAGTACTCTAGAGAGAGAGAACCACTAAAACAAGTATCGGATCGAAGGCTTTTTTTTTTTTGGTTGTTGACAGCTTTTTACCTTGCACCCCACGACATTCTTTCCTTTATATATAGTTTCATTTCGTGTACATTTACGCATATACTATTGCGAATGAATAAATATTTTTCCTGGAAAAACAATCTGCTTCAATATCAGTTTTCGTAATGTCTGAAAAGCAAACAACTGAAGCAAATGGCAACAGAGTTCAATCGGCATCTGGGCTTTCAAGTATCAATGATTACAGTTAGACAGCGCCTTCATACACAGAACATTTACGGCAGAACAGCAGTTCCCAAGCCACTTGTCATGGAAGTTAATGATAAACAACATTTATAGTGGAATTGCTCATGAAACCTGAACTAATGACCAATTAAAGAAAGTTATAATCTGACGATTCGTCTTTCACACATTTCCTAAAATAAGATGAGTGCATATTTGGAAGACACTTGCACAAGTCTATGATAATGATTGCCTCTAACTGTCCAGCATGGAGATGGATCTGTGATGATACGAGGTAACGTACCGTGTACTTTCGCTGGTTTAATAGTACCCCTGTAAGAATGATCACTGGGAAGATATATAGCTAAATTTTAGCTGACCCAAAACTATTTTTTGCAGGAGATGGAATTTTCCAGGATAATAATGCACCTAGCCATGAAGCAGGACTTATCCTAGTTTGATGAACACACGAGGATGACATTAAACATCTACCTTTGCACGCAGCCACTCGACCTCAATGACTGAACAATTAGTCTATTTCACAGCATTTAATATGGAATCGATATCTTCCAGCAGCATCTTTTTCAGAATTTTCTCAATATCTCCAAGAAGAAAGGCTGAATTGTGTTCACAGGAATATTGTGCATTTGTATTAATTAGTTCCTAGGTGAATCTAAGCTGATTTACAGACAAAAGTGGTCCTACACTATATTGATAGAAGATTCTTTATAAACCTAACCAGCTACCATTATTTTGATAACCATCTATATTCGCAATACAGAAGATATTTCTATCCTATGACAGTCATAACAGATTTTGAAATTTCTGTTTCAGATTTATACATCACTTGATCGTATATAAAACACATTGTAGTTTACATCTTGATTGTATTCTTATTAAAGGAGTTTATCCTTTAACAAAGTGTTTGATTCTTGACCACACCAAAAATCATTGATCTTTATATTATCTTTCAACAGAACAGACCATACAGAATCAATACATTTTATTAATCTAATAAATATTCGACTTCCGATCAGTAACATTTCTAAATTTGTTACAGAAAAAATTATGAATGCTGATTTTGCAGTTAATTTTAATAAAAAAACTTATGTGATCTAACCGTACTCCCTCTAACTATTTCAATTATAATTTCCTATATGATGCTGAAATTTCTAGCGATCTTTCTGCTAAGCCGGCAAGTTTGTATTTGAGCTACAGTTACTGCGGCTATGTTTCTAATAACTCCAATCAAATACTCTGCTCCAAATCGCAAATATTTATTGATAAACACTCGTTTATCAACATTGAATTCAAATTCTGAAGAAATATTTTCGACATTATATTTTTTAATTAAATTACTATCGAGATTAAACGTTCAAAATTGTTAAAACATTAATTTTAATGAACTAACAATGTCAATAAAACTGTATAACTTATCTATAATGACAATTATTTCAAACTATAGTTGTGTAATACTTTTGGAAAGCAAGAATTTACATAATAAATTAAATTCGTACAATGTTGTAAATAGTTTTAATATTTAAATTTCTCATTCCTTAAGAAATTTTGATTTGATTTGTTTGTTGTTCAATGGTCATTTTTTTAACACTTAGATTGGTATCTATAGTTAAAAGTGGATTCCGCGTTCCATTACAAATACCAGATCTCAAAGTAGGTATTAAACCTATGAGTTGTAAAACCAAAGGCTAAAATGCTAACTATTCAACTGCACTGTTTACTTGCAGCTGCAAAATATCTTACTTAAGATTTACTTAAGAATGGAAAGAACAATGGACGAATATACTTACCACCAACTGGAAAGTAGAAATACAGACGGTATGGTGATGACCATCTGAATCCAGAACCAGTCTCTCAGCAGGTAGGCAATAGCTGGAAGAGAAACAAATCCCAAACACCAACCAAAGTTAATACTCATTCCATAAACCGATCGATAATCTGGACCAACAACTTCTAGCACTGAAAGATATAATGTTTCACAAAGATTAAATGAGGGAAATTTTGAACACCACTAAGTAATTTATAAAAAAAAATTTAAAGTCACTTAGGCCAACATAGAACATTTTATTTTGGTTACTTTTTACTAAATTTCGCGTTATCCGTTTTTGAAGCAAAAGTCGATACCTTTTATCCAGTTTTTTAGTTTACTACTTTAGATTTCAAAACCAAAAAGTTCAATTTTCAATGGAAGTAATAAACTCCTTTACGAGGTAATAAAAATAAAATTTAAGAATGTGAAGATGGAGATAATAACTGTTGTTGCCAGCAGATGGCACCACTACACAATAAAGTATTGTCTCAGAAAACTAAAACTAATTAAATAAATTTAATTAATAAATTAATGTTTGAAAAAATTGTACTAACACCAAGTTACATCCGCTACAAGTTTTAAAAAAATTATTTGAACTTGAGTGGATAAACAAAAAATATTTTAGAAACAACTGAAAATTTGAACAAAACATATAGAGAGTGTGAACTAATAGTAGGAATTGAAAAAGCAATGAAATAATCAATGATATAAGATATATAATAATAAAGTATTCAATTTTCATATAATAGAACATTTACACTGAAATGAAAATAAAAAATATATTCACATTGTTGGTACCGAAACATGCAATTTCCTAGGATTAATATCTTATTTCCTGTAGTATAGAAAGAAAGATGTTCTTACTAAGATAGATATTACTATCATTTTATTATTTCAGATAAAAATTTTCATATTATTATATATTCAAATCATGTAAGATCGGGTGATTAATTGTCGAATAGATCATTTTTTGGAAACCTCACAATAGCCAAATGGCCTAAAGCTGCTGGAAAGTATACTGTGTCGCAAATGAAGAAACTCGGAAAAAGAACACTCACAGATGTGCATGCAGAAGTACAATATCCATCTTCAGTTGTTTATTCATTTGAATGTTTTACGAACAATTTTATATCAAGTACACGTTTTTAATGAAATAATTCAGTTTCAAACAATTGTTCGGTCTATTGCTTTTAATTGTTTCCAATTATTAAGTTCTAAACATTATATAACACATCAGTATTTTTGAGAGCCAAGTTCGACAACATCGTTATCGCATGTAATGATTTCCAGTGCGAAATTTGTGGCAAGTTCTCCAGGCAAAATTGTAAATTGTAAGTAACGATATTTGATGATGGTTTACTCAGCTTTGCCTAAAACGCGGTTTTGTACCATGAATGAAATCTTATGCATAGATCCACCAAGACCAAGTTCGATGATACAAAGTTAATTAATATTGAAATCGGGTCTCCATTCATTCATATTCCAATGCATCTCTGATAAGAGGGGGGGGGAACTGTTGTGGTCGAAAATAATTATTCAAAAATAAAAAAATAAAAAAATATTTAAGAAACAATTATACTGGAATCTAGAAATAAGGGTAAATTCTATGCTATGAATATTTTTCCCTCAGCCTCCAATTCCTATCACACAATGAAGAAACTTCTAAAGGGAAAATATTCACTAAAGTCCATTCTCGAAGTGAATGGATTTCTGGAACAGTATGCTTCGCGGCATAAACAATTTTACAGTGAAATGTAGCTTATAATTTAAGCTAGACAGAGACCATGATCTTTGGCGAACTTGAAGTAGATCAAGAGAGACATGATAATATAATTCCGTTCCAAATAATCATTTTTAATGCAGCTCCAATTTCTAATTAAAAAAATCAGAGGACACAGAGTAAAAATGTTGTTAAATAAAATGCAATTAATTTGTTATGTAGAAGAAATAATTAAAACAAGATTTAAATTGTTTGTTCTTTAATGGTCATCTTTTTTGCGAATGAAGGTTTCTTAGATTATAATAGTTCTGAATCCATGGAAGTGCCATACTTCCATGCTCAAGGCAGGATTTGAATCCTATTGTTGAACAGAAGACTAAAGCAATGGGAATGCCACAGACAGAAAAATTAAACACTACATAATGCTATCTGAATATGTAAAATGACTTAAGCGATTAATGGAATTAAAGTTTATTATATATTTTATTATTAATATTTATTATAGTTATCTTTTTGAAGTAATATTTCATTCCTCATGAAAACGGTAAGAAATCTCTTCTGCTTACAATAAAATTATAAAATATTGACTAAAGTCTCCAAGACAAATATCTCAATAATATTTATGCCAATAATCGTAGCCATGTAAAGAATTTTTGGTTTCATCTTTATTCTATTTAAAGGATGATTTGGACAGGTCAAACTAATCAATCACAATTTAAATAATATAAATAGATTCATAATCCTTGGCATGAATTACATAAATGACAATATAAAACCCCATCATCTAAATAAAAAAAATAGATTACAATTTATTATTTTTCTGAAAGTAGAACATAAAGAAGTGGTGCAATTTTTGATGAAGAATGATGAAATACTATCAATCGCCTCTTAAGGTATATACAACTTGACAAAGCAAATGTCAAATCATGAAAGTATAAATAAACGGAAAATTGCCACAATATGCGTAAATAAATGACGTAAAGTTACTTATTTACGCATTTATTACGTAAGCAACACGTAAATGTCTCTATTTCTTTACAGAAAATTATAATCAATGCACATTCTTTAATTTATGTATTTCTATTTTTTCAGCATAGTAAACAACTTTGTAATCTTCTTGATTGGGCAAGAGACTAATTTCAAATTATCTCTTTGCTCATTCGATATTTTCTTTTCAGGAAAAATCTTGCATTTCTTTTTACTTCAATGGAGATATAGCTCTATTTTCTCGCAGTGACATTTTAAATGAGTATTCTCTGTTAAAAATATTTAAAAATCATTGTGTTATCATGTTAACTGTTTCATTGACAAGAAAATGCTTATTCATTGCTTGCAAATAAAGTTACTCCATACATAGCTAAAAATTCCGAGCATTTGACTTATTTTACTAACAAATCTTGAATTTGGAAATTTGGTTGATTAAAAAAAAAGCGATGCTTGCAAATAAAAATTTAATTTATTATATACGTTTTCGACACATTTTACTATTCTATAAAACAAGCTTCCTTTTTTGATTTTCAACAAAATGCAACTACAATTCTTGTTTACTTTATAAAAGGACCAATTTTTTTTAAAATTAATCACAAAAATTGTTAGGATTTGCTACACCACTCTGGAACTTTTATTTATCTCGAAAGAGATTTCCAGTTATATCAATTTAATGAACGAAATTCTTCTAAAAATTCCGATTTTGCTTAATAGGTCAAGAAAGAGAGTTTGCTTACTTCCCTTGCTTGTCATTCCACACGAACATAATCTAGTTGGATCAAATAACACTTCAATTTAAGGAGTTTGGGTAACTTAATTCCCTATATCAGTTTAAATTGGGAAATGCTTCTTTTTTCAAGTTTTCTACAAAAGAAAGTTTCACAAAGAAAAATAGCGTTTTTGGAAGATATTAAAAGGACACTATCTTGCAGTCGAAAATGTAATAAAAAGTACGATTTCAATAATTCCTTTTTCTCAGATATGCTTTTTTTGCAAGATCACTTACAAAACAGGAGTTCAATTTTTTAATTACCATGTTCATTCTGATGCTCAATAAGTCTTTCATTGGTCATCTTTGAACAAATTGTTAGAATACGTTATCCATTTATCAAAAATTGATGTTAATGGTACATCATTTTGAGGAAAGGTAAATTGAATCGAATCAGAGAGGTTATCAAAATGCAGTTTACGTAAAAAGTATGGTTTGGTTTTGTGTGGTTTACTGGTGCAAGGTTTAATACTGGACATTTCTGCACCGAACAATGTTTAAAACAAGAGACTCAATAATAAGAGACTAGTCAAATATATAAGATGAAGGATATTAAAAATTTAATAAAAGTTTATGTAAAAGATTAAAGTGGATAAAAATTTAAATAGAATTTAAAAAACCTATTGCACGTAAAAATGCAAATAAATTTCTATGTGGTTTAGATCCAATTAAATCTGAATAAAATAAAATTTGTTCTGTTAAAAAATACTAAGCGTAAATCATTGAAGTTAGGACAAACAATTAAAATGTGATGTACTGTATACGGTACATTATACATGTCACAAATCGGAGCACTCTGAGACAAGAATAAATGCTTGTGCGTAAATCGAGTATGTCCAATGCGAAGGCGTGTAAGTTTTACATCAACTCTTCGTGTAGGAACATCTGGAAATGGAAGAATCCGAGGAGATATATTATGTAATTTGTTGTTTATCTGCAAATCCCAAGTTTTTTGCCAGTGGGAGGAAATAAAGTCTTTGACAATTTGCTTAATGTCAAAAAATGTTAATGATTTATGTAAAAGGTCAGTGGCATTTTTAGCAGCAGTATCTGCAAGCTCACGTAAAAAGTATGATCATGTTTGGTAGCTATGTAAATTGAAAGCATTTGGGGTGAGAATGTATAAATGAATAAATCATTTAAGCTTCGAAATTAACTGGTTCTATTCAATTTAGAGCGTTATTTAATCTTTGATTACTTTAGCATGAGGATCAATTTGAACTCATATTTTAAAGTGAATTTTAAACTACATACAACCATGGCCAACGTAAAAATTGAATCCATGAATTTCAAAATTGAGGATGGAACTCTAACTATTTTGCTACAAGCTCGTCTAGGGATAGGAAAAATGATCATGCCTTCAATAATTTTCCAAAATTAATTCACCCTTTTTTACTCGGGTATACTGTGTCGGGAGTGATTAGTAATATCTAATAACTTTTCTCTCGTGCTAATCAATTTAAGTCTTATAGATGTCAATGTTGAAAACTCCAAGTATAGGGCAAACTTTGCTATTTGGTGAATAATATATACATGAAGCTACTATCTAGTTATACTATGGAGCAGGGGTGGCCAAACTTTTGAGATCCGGGGTCTACTCCACATTTAAAAAATCGAAGGCAGTCTACCAATGGCAGAGTTAAATTAACGAACATATTTATTTTCGGTAACAAGAAAAAAAATGGTAAATTATGTAATTTTTCTAAAAAAAAACTTAATATTTACAAAATAAAAATTTACTGACGAATATAATCGAAGTATCCATTTATCAAAAACTTACCATCCTATTCACTTCGTTTAGTTGAAATTTGGCACTGTATATCTGCGACAACTTTATCATATTGTGGCTGGTACGAAATTATTGCAATGCATAAACACGAAATTAAATGTTAATCTGTTAAATGCAACCAATGTTTGTGTTTTGTTCATAGTTGAAAAAGCAGATTCGCAAAGATACCTCGATCCAAAGTATGATTTCAAATACAAAATCAATTTGTAAATATTTGGAAACGTTTCCTCAGAAATAAATTTCCAAAAATCTGTATCGCTAAATATGTTCTGGATTTAAAAAATATATCGCATCTTAATTTAATAATTTCTTCCTCGATCGTGATTGATTTGATATCTATTAAATGTCCTATTTTCTCAGATACACCATCAATGTTAACATTTCCATTAAATGGGGAAATATCATAAAATTGAGTATTTCTTTCAACCTAATTAAGTCAATAAATCTTCTTTCAAATTCTTCAAACAAAACAAGTAAGTATTAAGCGAAGTCTTGGTTTGGATTATGGATGCACTCTTCCTCCATGTTTTTGAAGTTTCTCAATTCATGTTTTCTTAATTGAGATGCATACCTTTCAAAAAGTTTTTTCTAAATTTTTAATCGCGCTCATCATGTTCATTTTACGTTTTAAATCGTAAACCTTTAATCAAAAATCTTAAAATCGTAAATCTTTGCACAATTTGTTTTGGGCTTTAAAGCGTAGGCTGTAATAAATTTTTATTCTAAATAATTCATTGATTCTATGTCATAAGTCATAAATTAAATTGTTAATATCCAAGGTCATTATAGGGATGGTTGTGTGGACTACCTAAAATCTCTTCGTGGTCTACCAGTCAACGTCTTGGCCACCCCTGCTGTAGAGAATAACACCTTCTCCATAGTTCAACAATTCCTCTATTTTATGCATTCGTAATCATACCAACCTCTAATATTTGTTTCGAATCTAAAAAAATGTTTTGCTGTAGATGAAAATATTTAAATAATGATGGAATGATGTCGGAGAGTATTGAGTTAAATAAGGACAATGAGATAATTTCTCATTCCTTATTGTTACTCAAAGGTTAAGGAAAGGTAAAAGCTCATCATTAATCAATGTTTTCAATTCTTTTAGGGGTTCTGACATTTAGGGTAAAATGTTAAATGGATTAGATTGATGGATTACTGAGGTATGTGTGTAGATTCAATTACTCAAGTACGCTCCCAGAAGTACGCCTATGGATTCGGGAAATTGACAATAAACTTGTAAGCGTAGTTTAATGCTGAAAGATGTTTCAATTTCTTCTAGCTCATTCCGCCAGAAATGGTACATATACGCAAAGGCATGTTTGGGATTGTTGATGGATCAATCAACCATATGTACGGCCAAATCAAAACTGTTTCTTTTAAATCATTGTTGGAAACAGATAACGAGTCACCTGTGTAATACGTTGTCAACTACATGTACATTCGCGGAATAAAAAAAACTACGTTACTTTCTGTTTGAAACAGAAAATAACTGGTGGTTTTTGGTATTCTCTTTAATTTTTAATGTCATTAAAATCCAATGCAATTTACAAACAAATATAATCATAATTGAAACATTCACAGCATTACAGTTTTTCATGCTATTTTATTATTCTGGTTAAAAGTTAATGTCTAACAAAATATGTAATTAAATAAAGAGCTTTTATTCTAAATTAAGAAATTATAATAATTCAATTTTATATTTGATTGAAAACTGTAATATACAGTACATCGTATCTAACATATACTAGATATAGTAAAAGAGGGTTTTTTACCAAGTGCGAGATAAATTGTTTAAAGATAGAATTTTGTAATCACAATACAATTATGTAATGAAGAAAAAATAACAGTTAATAATACTGGTTTGTTAAAAATTTAAAAATAAAAAAAAATTGGACGGTTCGTTGAAAACGTTAAATTTGGTTTTCTATTACATTAGAAGACATGCTTAAGTACAGATTTAAATAGTTAAGTAAAATGTAACTCTAGAGGAATATTCTGTGTGTATGCTCTTCAACTATGTTAAAATTATCACTCATTGCTTTAATTTAAGTGCATGAACTAATCGTACAAAAAGAATGGTGTTGTTTAAATCACACTTATGCAGGAAAGGGGCGCTTCTTACTTTTTACTGCATTTTGGAAGTGGTGCATATTCAGTAAACATTTTAGATGGAACATGGACTTCATCAGTAATGAGAAATATGTACTCACACAATACAAATGCTGTGTTGAGGACACCCGCAGTTCCGACAGCAATGAAGAATCTGAGCACTGCGAACATTATGAAAGACGTGGAGAAGGCACACACTATGGAGGATATTACGGCTATGATGTTACAGCCAGTGAAAACTGGCCGTCTTCCATACCTGTCAAAATAAACATTAAAAATCCAATAATCAGATTTCGACAACTGAATATTATCTGCACCGTACATTGTTGGCTATCGTAACGGTACACATTTTTGAAAATAATTAATGGCATATTATAGTACTGAAAGTTAATTAAAATTATTCGAAGCGAGATTGAGAATGTTAAACCAAAACGATGTCTTTTCTTGAGATCTTTCATTACAAATACAAATGTTTAAAGAAAACGACATTGAACACGATGAACAAAACAAATACTTAAAGGAAACACGACACATTGAAAAGCAAAATTAAATTGAAAAAGGGAAAAAATATATTTTAGAAATTTTTATTATTTAATATTTTAGTACATTACTTCGATATTCTACTTTAACTCCATGCATTCTTTTATATTCACTCAACTTCAGACTGCAATGCACATTCTGCGTTTTGTTCTTACTACTGTTGCTTATCGAACTTATTCTATTTGAGATAACGGTATTTATATTTATTACTGTTTTTGCATGAGATTTTTGTATATTTTACTAAATATTTTGTTAATATTACGACAGCAGTAAAATGGCTCAAATCTGTAGAGATAGGTTAACCACTTAGACTCAATATTTGAAAAGTTCCGAAGAAAACGAATTTTAATATGTATACATCGTTCAACGAAATATAAGTATGTAGATTTGGTTTGGTTTGGTTTGGTTTGCTTGTCGCTCCATGGTCATTTTTTGCACAAGAGGACATCTGAATCTATGTTTTAAAGTGGATGTCGAACCATTACAAATATCCATGCCCAATAAGAGTCAGTAAAAAAGATATAAAAATGCGATCTGCTTATGTATTTTTCTTCAAAAATTTAAAATGCATCAAAATGACGCTTTCTATAATCATAATATTAAACAAGTAAAGTAAGAATAAAATAAAAAGAAACAATTCATTTAACGTTAAAACTTCTAAAAAAATTAAACTTTTAAAGGAAATCATTCTTAATGACAATATTTTTTAATATTCGTGAAATTTAAAGTCAAAATGGCTAAAATAGAATCATTAAATTTCAATTGGAATCAATAACTAATATAACTATTTTAGTTTTCTTGATTAAATTATGATAACGAAGTATTAAAGAATTTAGAAATTATCAAAACTTCACATGTAAAAATTTAAATTACTATTCTTTATTGCAGTTCACAATTTCTTACTTTTTAAATATCATTACATTTATAAAAATAATGTTATATTTACAATGAAGCGTTTTACTGATATATTGATAGAAATCTAATAATTTATGTAAATTAAGAATAATATTTTTCATATTAATAAGTAAAATTACCTACAGTTATATTGAAATCGTACAAAATTTATTTCGTAAAATCAATACTTAGAAATTCCACAAACTCATATTTCTCTTTTATTTTGTAATGAAGAAAACATCGCATATTGGAATATATAAAAGAAGGTGTAAAAAAAGCCATAAAAATTCTAATAAAAACAAGTAATATTAAACATATAAAACATAATAAAAATTCTATGTTTTTAAGAACTGTAAAAAATAATTAGATATAGGATTATAAATTTTTATTAAACTACAATTGTATTTTTAAAAAGTCTAGTATGAAATTATAGCAATAAATTGAATTCTTAGAGGCAAAAAATTGCTCTTAACATATTTAAAATGTAATTTTTAAATTAAAAATTTTTGAATAGGGAATACAAAAATCCAATTTTTTTTTTGTGAAACTCATTATTTACTTAATAAGTAAACTGAGATAACAAGATAATACAAAAATATATTAATCCATTTGTCATTTTTTTTTAAATATCATTATTTCATTCGACTCTGTTATATAATTTTTATGAATATAGGTGTATTTTGAATAATATTTATAAACTGCCAATCAAATGCAAGAATATTTAAGTAAAGATTCAAATATATAAACATTTTTACTTACTTGTCAGCTAAATATCCAAACAACATCACAGAAAACAAATACCCGCCAGTGAAGATGGATTTAGACATGGAAACAAGCCATTGTTTACTGCAGACTAAATCCCACTATAAAATTACAACTTATTTCTATTTTCATTTTTCAAATGTTATAGGTAAATTTAAAGTACCATTAAGCTAACATAATAAAAAATTTAAAAGTTATTAACTATAAACAGAAGTACTCTTAGAAAAATAAAATTTTCATTTAGTAAAATTTCAGAACATTAATTTAAGGTCTAATGCAATATTTATTCACACAGAAATTCAGACACTGAGACTATCAGAAGTTATATTAAAAAGCTAAATTGTGCTGATTACATTTTGTCAGACACGCACCCAACCTATTGATTAATCTCTGAAATGTTATTTTAATCGCTTCTTTTAAATTTGAGTTCTCGATTAAGCTTGTTTCCTTCAATCCAAAAGGCAATAGAATGTAAATTGGACAAAAAAAGCTCAATCCTCATTATCACAAGAGAAACTGAACTCTAGAAAATAACGATTCTAATTTTATAACCCCTATACATTCATATTAGTGATTTAGAAAGAAATGTATGAGTTTGGGGAAAAAGTAATCCATTATTTTTTCGGTAGACGTGTATAGTGATCGATATCTCGTTAGATATATATCAAACAATTTCAGATTTATGCTCGTTGGAAAGGTGACATTTGACACTAAAATATCCTCTTGCGGTTTTTTGTTTGATTAATTCAGTTACGAGTACAAGGTTTTAAAAATGGAAGACAGCAAACAGAAAATTCGATACATTTTCGTTTTTCTCTTGTAACGGCGAAAAAGATAGCCGGGTGGCTAAAATTGTGAAAGGTGTTTATCGTCCTATATAAGACTAACAACCAGTAACGTACAATTTTTGTTTCGTCGATTCCGTTCGGGTATTTTTCATGTTAGAGATGCACCTCGCATGTGGATACAGCATCGTCGAAAATGTCTATAAAATATCAAAAATGATCGAAGTTAACCGCATGTCCGCAATCGTCACGCGCAAGACCTAAAAGTCTACATGAAAGCTGTTTTAAACCTTTTTACAAAGTGAATCCAAAAGAAGTTACATAAAGTTCACGTAAAAATAATGGATTTCTTTTTCCCCAAACTAATATTTGGTGAGCAAGAGTTTGGAAAAAGAGACCTTGAAAGAAAATTTCATCCATGCACAGTTAGGTCATTAATTTGAAATGTAAATTTATGGTAACTTTTTTTTTTATCTAAAGGCTGATTTGAGTGAGATCTTTTTGTACAGAAGGGCTGGTTCAATAGAAGTTTGAGCTAAGCCATTACGACATTCCCACGTTCCAGATGAAAGCAAATTTGAATTGAAAAGAGGCACTTTAAATAATGAGCTACCAGCTACAATTGGACTAAATTTAATGATATTTAGCCTGAACTCAGACCAAGTACTTCTAGTCATCTAAAGTCAATGGTTGGTCAATGGTTTCAAAAGTCAATAGTTCATCAATGGCTTCAAAAGTTAATAGTTAGTCAATGGTTTTAAAATCCAATGGTTCAAACAGGAATGGTTTTTATGAATTTCATAAAAATAGTAGCTCTTACTTAAGTATCTTGATTTTAAATTACAAATATTGGTTATAATGTTAAATAAGTATGAATCATGCTTATTTATACATACTGTTACATTATAGTGTAGATGTACATAATTCGATAAATAAATTCTCACTTATTATTCTCAAGCTTTATTAATTGAAGTTTATGTATACTTCAACATGAATTCTTCCACTTGTTTAAATACAGACCAAAGTTTTCCTTTTTAATTAATGGATTTTTTTCGATTTACATTCCAGAGAAGTAAAATTATAAGTTCAGCTATTAATGGTAAATATAATAAAATTTTCTAACATAAAAAGTAAGCGAAATTCTAAATATTTTTACAAAAATATGTCAATATTTTTAATTGTTGAAATTCCTTTCGCATGTTTTTGATTACCCTAGATTGCATCAGTAAAGATGTTTTATTAGTATGTAGTCACATTGATAAAAAAATATAAATGACAAAAATCAAATTAAAAGATTAATCAATAAACATGTACTTCTCCATTTTTAAATTTTTTAAACTCACTAACATTGTGAAATTCTCTATTACATAAAGGTTCAATTATTGTTTGCAAAGTTTACATATTATAAAAAAATCTGAAAATTCTCAAACAAAAACACATAAACATTGATTTTATTTTCATCATCAATTTTTCCATTTAAGCCAACGTTGTGATTGTAGCTACATTTGTTAAAAAATAAAACAATTTAAGCAATTTTAATTAAAAACACATATGCTTAAAGAAAAGAATTATCAATGAAAGAATCCTTCATTATAAACTAAAAAATATTAAAATTGTTACTTAAATATTTTATAATTATATAAGTACCCATTTATAATATATTTAATGGCCGTTAAAACAAAGAAAGTTCAATACGTATATATACATATATATAGCTTACTTTGCTGAGGACAGTTGATACATAAATAGTATCGTCATATTCCCAAGAGGAGCATGGTACAATGCGTCTTTGGGTATAATTGAAAGTTCCCTTGAGAGCAGCAGATACATTAAGATATTCAAACCTGAGGAAAAGGGAAAATATGATAACTAACATTTATAATCAAGCTACGTTGAGATTTTTCTAAATATAAAAAAAGCTAAAATAAAGACATTTCTATAGTATTTTAGATATTTAAAAATGTTCAATTAAGTAATTTAAATAAATTTAAACGAATTTAGAGCACATATATGTGAATTTTTTGAAAAAAATCATTATGTAGCTTTAATATTTAGTAAAGGTTAAAAGTACTTACAATTAAATTGCGTTGTTACATTAAAATTTAGTTTCAGAGCCTAGCGAGCTTCGTATTTACTGTCGGATGGAAATATTTGACCAGTAAGTCCCTTCGCGACGCAAAGGGGAAATTCGTCAATAGCATAAAAAATCAAATGGTTAATAGCACAAAGAATTTAAAGGAAATTAGAGAATCCTTAGTAATGACAGTAAAATAAGAAATGTTAAGATTCAGTTTCTGTGCGTTATCTTCAAAATGTTTAAATTTTAAGTAGATGATCATTTTAGTTTACACTACATAGGATTTTAGTTTCGTTTGTTTGTCTCTCAATGGTCATTTTCTGCACATGAGATATATTTAGACAGTACACTACAGAGGAAAACATAGCAGGAAAAACGGAAAAGGATAACAAACTTTAAAAAAAACTTCATAAATGTTAGAACTTAATCCTCCAAAATTGTGTTGTATTTTTAAATAAGCTAGAGTATATGATGATAGTAATTTATGGTTGAAAACTTTTAAAGTTTATCATAAATGATTTCTTACATAAAATTAAATATTATTTTCAACTTGGGAGTAATGTAATTATTATATGCATTGTTGCCACTATATTTTTAGTTTGGTAATTGAAATAATATTCCTTTATAAGAATATATATTTGCTGTGATTTCTTATATTTACACACAAAGGTTCTGCAATTTTGATTTATTACGTCATGTTACGGTTTTTCTTTTGTTAACCGAACTGATTCGTGCATGTAATTGATATTTATGATTCTAAATTGATGTATGAAACATTGCCTTACCGAGAACATTTTGGATCTTCTGTTGGCAACGCAAGATTCTTCCAATCCTCCACGGAAATGTTGTAACCAAGCGGCCTGGCACACCAATGCTCCAGATTGGGTGCAAAGAAGGACATCACCAAGTTGTGCGAGGCAAGCGGTATGGAACAGATGAAGCACATGAGGAAAATAAGCCTTTGCCATGGTCCATCGCCTTTCACCACGTCCAGAATGTCTCTTTTGGCAGGAGGAAAATCATTATCTTTGTTTAGTGTCATTGGACACCTCCAGAGATAAGATTCTAATTTGTTGTGATGTCAGGAGAAGCAAAAGTGATTCGACTTAGCAAGAAAGTCTTGTTTTGCTTCTTCAGAAACCAGAAACTAGAAGAAAAATATTTAAAAATATTTGACATCCAATTTATTTTTTAAAATAACGCGTATAAAATTCAAAGCATCCTTTTAACGTTACAAATGGACAAGATGCTGATGTTACATATTTTAGAATGACTTCTTATAATTATTAAAAAATATTGTCAGACATTTTTTTATAGTAAGGTTGTAAGTTGAAAGTTGATTTCAAACCATTATAAGACTTGCAAAATGATTTATTTGCAAGTCGAATCCAAGAAGTATTAGGCTCGGAACGCTAATTATCAACAAGATTTTTATTATCTCTGAACGTTTGCATTTAAGAGAGAGTGAGAATAGTTAAAAGAATGCATGTCTTCTTTATTCATATTATAAGCCTTTTAAAATATTACATAATTTTTTTAAAAAAATGACCTAATTCTAAATTAGTTGTTTTCAATCTATTTTCTGCTAAGAGTGCAAAAATGCACCATTAAAATAAATAATTTTGTATTAATTTGGTGACGCAGTTTTAACTAATTTTATTTTTCTGCTATTTTTAAAGGATTTTTATATTTATAAAATAACTAGTAATTTAATTCTTTTTGGTTTTCGATGGTTTTGGAATCTGCAAATTCACATTTCTGTACATGAAGGCTTTTTGGAACGGCACCGATAGCTTAAAGGGAACACTGAACAATTGGGAACGTCCAAGACCAAGTGAAAATCAAATCGAGCACTAATTATTCAGTTGCCATTTCGGCATGTAATTCAGTGAGTAAACACTTTTCACTGAAACATAAAAAAATTAACATATTTTGAACTTCAAAAGTCAAATTGGTAAATTTGACTTATTAAAATTGCATAATTATTCAACTTGAAAATATTGTCATATTTTATGATGAATTAAAATTGCAAGTTCTGTAAATAAAACGAAAATAAATATAAATATTTGGGCTTTTTATTTAAATGTAACGGTAAATTAACGTATCTTTATCCAAATGCATGAAGAATAGGCAAAAATTGAAATACTACGTTTCATGTAAATTTATTGCAATTTGTGCTTACATTTAAAATTACGAACCAATTATTTATAAATATTATTGATAGCATAATAAATTCTTGAAAGCAGCATAGACTCTATACTAACACAAAATT
>JAPDSC010070995.1:0-24193 GCA_026290005.1 Latrodectus geometricus
GAGGATAAGTAACAACACCATGAGATCATTCCTCAGAACCAATGGTCTGATGGATCTTATCTGGCTCGGTCAGAGATTTGGAGGATAAGTAACAACACCATGAGATCGTTTTCACCATCCGTAGAAAGAAGCATTTTCAGCTGGACCAATAATAAATCATAATCCTAACATCAAAGTACAGAAAGGGTATGCAATAACTATCATAAGACTTCTTGAAAATTTAGGCCAAAACTTCTTATTTTCGGCTTGTACAATGAAAGCGGTTAACATCATATTTAAATATTATGTATGTGTTAATTGTTTATTATATGGTGCTATTTTTATAATCTATTTTTATTTATTTTTATTAGGTGCTTAATGAAAAAAGAATATTTTAAGCCTGTTAAGCATATGGTTTATTTCTTGACTAGTCCGCACAGCTATGTACATATCATTCCAACTTCAAGAGAGAGTTGAAGTTAGTATTAAATCAGAATCCTCTAAAAGCATTTGATACCCTATTGGTTATTCCAATGACGTGTTTCTAAGATACCTTTTCTTAATGATATTGTTGCTAAGTTTCAAGCTGAAGCTAATGAAATTATTAATGAAAACGGAGATGATACTGACGAGAATGAAGAATTTCAAATTGAACTTTCTTCAAATAACTCTTAAGCTCATAAATATGCAGAATTTCTAAGAAGATGTGCTTAAGTATACGTACTTAAATAATATATTTATCCTTATTCTATCCCTACTGAGAAACAGTAGTATCATACAGTTAATCGAGGCAACTAATTTCCTTAAATGATAAAATAGTTGTGACTCATGGACACGTTGAGCTATGTTAATTAGCTTAATTAATTTGTTATTATTAATAATGTTAAATATATTAATTAATTTGTTATCATTAATAAATAATTAATAATGTTAGTTAGCACATCAATTTTTACTTTTACTACATAAATATTTCAATCAAAAAATTAAGATGAATTTTTTGATGGAAATATCACTATCTATATAAGATAAATTTATATTATCTTGATAAGTTTAATTATTTGATGACAAATTATTTAGTTTATTACACATAATTTTAAACTTGTCAAGATTTGCAGAAAACTTTAAATAATTTCTAAATTTTATTCAAATTAAAATTTCCCGAATTGATTTCGAGGAGTATTATTAAGTTAGTGATTATACATCCCGATTTGACATTGACACTACTTGTCTCTCAATCCACGGGATAAATAGAAAAATTATTTGAGAATGTTTCTCGGAAATAAATTTCATTTAAAACATATTATAAATCCTTTGAATTTGTACCTCATTTTTGTTAAATTCTCTTTCATTTTCAGTAGAAAAAAGTTAGCATTGAATATAAATTAAAATGTTCAAATTACCATCTAAGAAATTTTTCATTCTCTCATTTAAAACGATTTTTTTAAGTATGTGTATGACAACCAAATTCATTTTTATTTAAAATAATTTCCTTATTATGAAACGCATTATCTTAGCATTATAAATAAATATTGTATTTTTCCCTTTTTGTATAGTTGCAATTGTAATTCATGAAACGCAGAGCCATCATAACTTTGGCACTCTTACAAACTAAAAGCAATTAGCCTCGCATCATATATTAATGCTCTATTCACGTCAGCAAGATTAGGGATTTTATTTGTAGCATATTTCCCCTTACGATCTTTTAAAACTCTGGAAAGTTATTGCCACATTTCCGAGAACTTCCCCAATTATGAAACGATGCGGCTGGCTTTCATTTCAGAAATAAATGCAAAATACTTTTGAATTCTATTTCCCTTCCTTGGTTCATGTTGAATAGAAATATGATCCTCACTTGTCTCTTGGGTGAAGTAATTGTAAGATACGAAAAGTTTCTTCGGGAGTTTAAGATCAATCTTACACTTTCAAAACTTTTTAATATCACAAAATAAAGCTGCAATAAAATGGCTTTTTTCCTGTTTTCAACAGTATTTTGAGAAATATATATTACAGGAATTTCCATTTTAACTGGCTTAAGGAAAGAAATAATATTGAGCACGAACTGATTTTATCTTGTGGTAATCATATTATACTTAACTTAAAATGTAACATTTATTGAAAGAAATATTTGCAACTAGACTTCTAAATAAAATAACACATGCTCATGTTTATTTATACATTTTTGCTTGAATAAATGGCTTACTGAAAAATTAATGATTTTTATTTTGTATGAAGAAGAACAGTCTAAGAAAAATAATGACCACAAAAATGAAACGCTAAAAAAAATAATGAAATAGTTACATTTCCAATATGAAAGGGCTCATTAATGACTTTATGAATTTTATTTGAGGTTGATATATATGTCAAATGTTTCTAATATTATAGTGCTGTTGGTTTTTTTATTTCACAATAACTTTAAGTCAGTCATACCACTAAGAGTTTAGAATATCTTTGATATCAAGAACTATCAATAGTAAATTCCTGTAAGGTATGCAAACTGAGCATCATAAACATTAAATCTTACTTTGTTATTTTTACTTACACTAAGTGATTGTTATGTAAATACACAATTGTTATTTTTACTCACATTATGCAATTTAAGAAAATAAATTTCCATGTTATCACAATATTAAACATAATGCATTATATATATATTGTTAGTAATGTATTAATTAAATTATCTACATTTTGCAAAATTTCAGAATCTTTTTTTTATTCCTTTGACTGGTTTTATTTTGTTAAGAGAATGTCTTCAAAAATACTATATACTAGATGCAGAAAATAGGATTATAAGCATCTGATGATATTTCTGCAAAATTTATAAATAAATTATTTTCATAGCAAGTTTTTTTAGCGGTTTCATTGAGTACGTTTATATTAATATTCTTTCATGTTCTTTATAATATTTAATTCTTTAAATTTTCTTAATATATTTACTTCAAGTGTTTTATGTAAGCTATAATTACTTGAATTTACGATTACTTTGAATTGTGTGATAAATCAGATAATTATTGTTTTTCATTCAAATACAACTATGTTCTTGTATTTTATGAATTCAGAAGTTCATTAATTACATAATTTTTAATATTTCGTATAATTTTATCAGCAAATTGATCATCATTTGATTGCATTCAAAATTTTACCCAAGTTACGAATCACGAACATTTAATTTTGTAATTTAAAATTCAAGGAAAAATGTTTATATATATTCAATATGTAAATATTTAGTTATTGCATAAAAAAATGTTCTGTGTTTTGAACCAATATAAGATGATAGAAGAATTCCAAAAGAAATTCTAAGATTTCCTTGAAATATACCAAAAAATTCAAAAATAAAAACCTTATTTTTAAAAATAAATTACATTTACGTATTTATAAGTATCAATTTAACTTAATTTTAGGCATTTTCTTATTCAAGATTAAAATGTTTTAGAATTTAAGAAATAATAATCAAAGTTCTTATACTTGATACATGGACTCATGAAGCTGAAAACTTCTGTTATACATTAGAGTTGTTTATTATGTTAATCGATTCTACAATTACTGTTAAAAAGTCAACTTTAGATTTTGTAAAACATTATTCGAGCAAATTATCACGCATATTTTACATCTAGCCATTTATGCTCCATTTACTATCTTTCAACTACATATTATAAGTTCTTTAATTTTAATAGTAATATGTTAAATATAAGAAGAGAATGTATTCGTTTTAGAACAATAAATAAATCATTATTTACAAAATCATGGTATCATAACTATTATTTAACATAGAAATGCACTTTTATATGCAATATTATAATTTTAATATGGGAATAAAATATTTATCTGTATTAATATTGTTTATCAGAATTAACAAACATGTTTTACAACATATGTGTGTGTGTGTGTGTGTGTGCGTGCGTGTGTGTGTGTGTGTGTGTGTGTGTGTGTGTGTGTGTGTGTGTGAGTGCGTGTGCGTGTGTGTGTGCGTGAAAGTAGTATCCAATTTATAGTTATGTATTTTATCAAAAATATGTAAGATCATGTAATATTTTTAGAGTTATACTTTTGTGACGTAATCCTTGTTTGTCTGACTAAAATAATCCATAGACTTTTTCCTCAACAAAGTTGTCTGGGTTGGGAAAAATGCACAAATGTTGTAAGAAACTTTTCTCAAACTATAAAGGAATACATTTTTTTCCTTCTTCAATATATTCCTGATTTTGTGACTCATGTAGTTGAAACTGTTGTTGATGCTGAGATATTCTCAAAAAAGTATTGAAATGTCAAAAACTAGATGCAAATATATTTGCATCTAGTTTGTGTAGTTTGAGTACTTCCAATGAGCTTCAACTTTTTATTTTCCCCTGTCTTTCAAGAAATAGTAAATTTGGCCAATTTTTTTACAACAATCAGTTTGAATTACGAAAGAGTTTGCAAATACTATAAATATATTCTGAATATCAGAATTTTTAAAAAAAAATTCTGAATTTTTATAAAAATATTTAAGCAAACAGGTAACGGGTGATTGAAAAATAATTTATTTTAAGTTAATACATTTTTTTGTTTTTCACATACTTAATAAAATGCAATCAAAATTATATTTTTGCTAAATATTTTGCTTATTTATTTATTTATTTGATATTAAAATTTGGCATTTGGATTTTTATAGAAATAAATATTTCTTAACTTTGATAATAATGTAAAATATTATTTATGTATTTGTTATTTAAACTGTTTACTTCTTACATTTAAAAATCTTCATTTTCTTATCTTTTAAAACTAAGAATGTTTTAAAAAAATAAATATATTTGTGACATAAATATAGTAAAACCTCAAATGCTTTTTTTAGAACAGAACCTCAAAATCTCTAATAATTAAATAAAAAATTTTAATATATAGTAAAACTTTCACGTAAGACTGTTTCCACTACTACTTCGAAAACAAGTTCATTGGAAACCCTTGAATGATAAATATGAGTTTTAGAAAAATCGAAATGGCAGAACATTAGGCCTTAAGTAATATTCTTTTAAAAATATTAAAATTTTATAGAAATGTTGTTTACCAGATTTACAGTTAAAAAAGAATATTATGATATATTAAAAATAAAGATATATTAAAAATTAAAGTTAAAAAAGAAAGATAAAGAAAATATTTCATCATGGAGACAAGAAATTTCAGGTTCATATGTTAAAGGCGATGAATTTAAAAACTAAACTAATCAACTGCATAAAATTTTTTTTATCTTCAATAAGAAAAATCTATAAAGTAATGACATAATTCTGGAAGAAATATTTCGAACTAAGAAATTTATTGGCTGAAGCCTTTACACATAATTCCCCAACAAATTCCTTTAAATTTAATAAATTATTCTCGGTTAGACTATACTTTAGGGTTCCCCATTGATTTTCGCCAAGTTGTGATCGCGATTGATAGCCAAGCTCGGCAAAACCGATTCGTGTTCTGATTAGTTTAGATCCAGTCAAGGCTCTGATTGGTATATCCTTTATAGAATTTTTAAAATCCAACGGACTATGCGTTATTTTTTAATGTTCAACTGTACCTGTTAGCACTGTAATCGGCGTGAACAGGAATGGAGCCAAAAAAATTGCCAAAGGGCATCCTAAAGTATAGTTTTACCTAATTCTTTTATAAACAATTCAAAAATATTAAAAATATTAATTAGTTAGACTGTATCATAAAATAGGGAGACGATCCAAATCACTTAGATAATCAAATGTTTCTATAGATAGTTTTTTTTCTTTTTTTTAAATTTTGATATAACCCATAACTAAGCTCTGTTTGCTCAATTATTTACTAAAATTATTTGAACAAAACCTAAGTTAATCATGACAGAGAGCACAGAAAATTATCGATATGCATTTGTTTCTTAATAAAAGAGTCGAAACAAAAATAATCCATTAAAGGATCGTCTTTCTATGTCGAAAGTTCAAACAAAGAATCGCTGACTAAGTATTCAAGTAAACACTGTATTACAGCCGTTGCTTTATTAAGCAACTCTAGTCAAAGCATCATCCGCTGTCGTTGTGAAAGTAAATGTAAGTGTGTGTTTTGCAATGGATTACTTGTACTGCATATGAATTAAAATATTCATTAGCATTGATCGTAAGTAAACAACTACTTTGATTCGTTATTTAGTTTATGAATTCACACTTTTTTAAAGGGTAATGAACATGTATAACAATTTGTAAAAATAAGTGAAAAATATTTTGGTAATAAAATCTGATTAGTCATTAGAGAATATTCTCAGAAGTGTCTTGTAGCCTACTTGTACCCGTTTAAAAATATTTATAATTTGAAACTATGATATTAACTAAATTCAAATTATTCAGTTCTCATTAATACCGACTTGAAGTGATCGCACATTTCGATATACTTTGCAGTATATATGATAAAAATAATGTTATTAATGAAGAATCTATTTTATGTTCTTTATTTAGGGGTACTGAAAAAAACGAAGTATGGAAATTATTACATCTTTTATTGATCTGTTTTAATTATTGATCTTTTCTTAAGATTATTTTAGTTTAAGACATTCGTTTTGCTTATAAAATATTAATGAGAAAAATTATTACAAATTTACTCAAATAATAAGATTTAGGTTTTAAATTTTTCCACATTACATTTTACTCCTTACAGAAAGCAATCAGTGCTGTCTGAAAAAATACTTTCTACAGAACTTTTTTTATAATTTTTTAATTATAATAGTTTAATTTGTTTCAATAGGCTTCCTTATTTTTGTATTTTTGTATATATATATATATATATATATATAATTTATGTAATTCATGAGCAATAAATTACTAAACCATTGACTTTCGTAATTCTTAATTAAGTTTGTGTAAAACTGCGTAAAACTGGTGCTTTAAATATATAATTAATTTCTATAAGAGAGTTTAAATCATTATTAAATCTGAAATTCTGTGAAATTAAATTATATTCAACTTGTGAAATGTTAGTTAAATTTCCTTGAAACGTTTACAATGATGCACGTATATGAAACATTGTATCTGTTTATTAATAATTATATTGTATTTTTTACTGTGTGAAAGTTCATTATAATATATAATACATTTTTTTTCAAAATCCATATTTAATAATTTTATTTTGGAATTGAAGGCTTCGTTCTTTTCCGTATTCATTAGACGTTATTATTTCATATAATTATATAAATAATTAAGTGTTCTTAGAAAACTAATAACATTTTGACATCAATATAAACTATATAATTATGTTCCAGTTTTTATCTTTTAAACCATTTGTAGTTGAATTTATCTGATTTAAACTCCTTAACTCACAAATCTTAAAGTAAATTTGAATGAGTGAGTTCTAGATAAATGAAATTTATATTAAAATTATTTATGATCAATCAATCAGATAAGGTTATACTTCATTGTAAGGGCAATAAATTATTTGCATTTTGAAAATTTAGCAAAAATAAAACATAGCATTGCTAATGATTTCATACAAAATTTATTTCAATTTGCGAAATATATTTGAACTATTAGATTCAAATTACATTTGGAAACAGAATTCTGAATTTAATTTGATTTTAAGGGAAAATCCATGAATATAGTTTGAAATTCTATTTATTTTCTTTCAATTTTAGTAAATTTTTTGACATAATCTTTTGCAATTAAAAAACACTAAAACTATGTTTCTTTTCTCAAATAAATGTTATTCTTATGTGTTCTTAACTAAAACTGTATCTACACAAACAGTGAGATTCTTTTTCACATTTTGTTATTCTCTTTATCATTTTGCATGTTATTTTTTTATACTTCTTATTTACATAATTTATCTCAGAATTAATTGCTTTTTGCCAGAACTCAACTGAAAGAAAAATGAAATTCTTGCAGAGTAATTAAATTACAATAATAACATGTAAATTTTAATGAACTCAAATACTATTATATGTCACTCATTTTTAATGAATTCCAAAATTCTAAAATAATTGGTTTACATTTATTTTTACTGACATGTGTATTTTTATTCTAGTTATTTCTTAAACTTTTCTATTAATTTCCGTTATTTAAGTGGGGCAGTTCTATATTACTCACATTTTTCTGTTTTATAGTTAAATATTGTATTTCCTTATAAATAAATAATTTTATATACAGATTAATGTTCTTCATTTATACTTATTAATTTAGATTCCAAAATATTTATCTTTTTATCTATTTTTTAACCTTTCTTAATTTAAATTGGAATAAATTTTTATTTAATTTTCAATACAAATATCTCTGAAAAAAATTGACTAAATTTAATCTGAAAAATTTGACGATTGATATAACGATATTTTAATTTTGAAACAAAATGTTGTTTTTTTATATTTACCAATATTTCTGTATATAATAATTCCAGATTTAGATAGACAAATTTCGCAAAGATCTAACAATGATTAAAAGTAATTTTACAAATAATTATTGAAACAAATTTACAACAGTACGAGTGTTTAGGAATTTCAAAGAATAAACAAAGATATTAATGCATAAAAATAGGTTCAAATAGATATCAGATTTTAAATTGGCACAATATATTCATACATGTACTTTTGAAAAATATTTTTGAATTAAATATCTTATTTGATATTAGCGAAACAATTATAAACAATATTCCCTAATTTATGAAATATTTTGTAAGAAGTAAGATTCTTCAATATTTGAGATCAAAGATTCTTTTATAGATTGGAATCTTAAGTTACATTTATAAACAATATATAAATGATTTAATTATTTTTTTTAATATCATAAGTAGTCGTTAGCTACACTAGACATATATTATATGGGGAACTACTGTATAATATATACGATAAAACATAAAAAGTCATATATGTCATAGAAACAGCACAAAACAGTTTCTATATTTATTGGCCAATCTTTTCTCCGAAAATTCTGAAACTAAGCTAATACTAAACAGAGAATTCGGATCACTGTATCTTTACAACAAAATAAAAGTTGGCCGCCTACTTTGCCTAGTAGTTATCAAGCCTGACTGCGGATAGGGTGGTCTGGGTTCGAAGACAGGTTTGGGCATGGGTGTACAGTATCTCTCTATCCTGTCTTTGTCCTTTCCTCGTATGAATGGTTGCCTACCCGATAAACGGGTATATATAGCATGTGTGTTCAGGTGTCGAGTCAGTCTTCTGCCCTTGTGGTTCCTCTCCAAAATAGAAGCCGCATACTACCCTATGCCAGATCATCTGGACCTGGTGTGGCCGTTCCTGCACTAGGGGGATAAGCAACAACAACAAACAAAAGTTATGTTGTCTGAATTAGTTAAAAAAAAAAACATGCATTATTTAACATACTAAGATTATCTGGATGATAATGAAACTTGTTAGATCACAACAAAACTTACTAGTTTTCCTGATGTAAAATTTCGAAATGGGAATTGTTTTCAGGGCGGAAGCAAAATCCAGAAAATTTTGATATGAAGTAAATATGTTCTAAGTTTTGTTTTCTAACAGCCTAAAACAGATAAAACTTAAAACCAATTAAGTTAAATAAAACAATGGAAAGGGAAAATTGTTGAAGCGCCAGTGTAAGACGTAAGGAAAAAGGAAGAGATTGCACTACCAAAAAACATATTTATTATAAATATGAGTAAAAATTGATTCATTAAAAATCACAACAATATATTTGCATACAAAATAAAAAATGTATAAGAACAACAAAACAAATTTTTTAACAATACGGAATAAATAATAAAAACAAAGCCAATCAAATAACCGTTTGTTTCGTCATTCTTCTTTACATCTCGTCATAGGGCACTAACGCCATCTCATTACAGCTGGTAGAGTATTTTCATGTGTTACATATATAAATGCATAGTTTAGACTTTATATATTAGTTTGGGGAGAAAGTTATCCATTATTTTTTCGGTAGACGTCTGTAGTGATCGCTATCTCGTGAGGTATCTATCAAACAATTTCAGATTTATGCTCGTTGGAAGGCTGACATTTGACACTAAAATATTCTCTTGCGGTTTTCTGTTGGATGAATTCAGTTATGATTACAAGGTTTTGAAAATAGAAGACAACAAACAGAAAATTAGATACATTTTAGTTTTTCTTTTATAATGGCGAAAATGCTAACCAGGTGGCTAAAATTGTGAAAGGTGTTTATCGTCCTATATATGATTGTAACAACCAGTTACGCGCAATTTTGGTTTCGTCGATTCCGTTTAGGTATTTGGATGCTAAAGATGCACCTCGCATGGATACAACATCGTCGAGAATGTCTATAAAATATCAAAAATTATCAAACTTGACAGCATGTCAGCAGTCGTAGCTTCGCACAAAACCTAAAAATCTACATGAAAACTGTTATAAACTTTTTTATAAAGCGAATCTGAAAGAAGTTACAAAATGTTCACGTAAAATTAATGGATTTCCTTTTCCTCCAACCTTATATATATATATATATACAGAAAGAGAGAAAATATTTTTAAATATTACTGAATTTAGGTTTAAATAAAAATAATAGTTAATAATTATTAATAATCACTTTTAAAGAATCTTATCTCATTAAAAATAATTTACTTATTTAGGCATCGTCCTAAAATGCTACTTGTTATTTGTAATATTTAATGATTTACACACAATTATTTTAATAATTTAGATTTATTCAATGATTATTTTCTGTTGCAGAAGCTAATCATTTATGAAAAAAGAAACAAATATCATGTGTCGCATTATTATGAAATTCAACTTAATAAATTGCCTAGTAAAATCTATTGAATTTAAGAAAAAATATCGAATTCACATGCTTAATTCATCAATATTTCAAAGTTTTAAAGGACACACTAGTAGACCGTTTGTGTTCATTTGTTCAAATATTGTTGTTAAATTACTATTCTTTTAATAGCTATATATCTTAACTCCTCGATTTTCTATAATTGTCTTCAGTTTAAAATTCATTTATAAATTTATATTTCTTTTAGTTTAGACTTTTAGCTACCTTAACAAGTATTAATCTAGATTTTTGTTGTATTAATTTACAAAACATTTTAAGATTAATTGAATTTACTAAGTGCTATGTTCGAAGTTTGGCTTAAAACTAATTATTTTTGATTTGGAATAAATGAAAACAAATAGTGTATGGAAACAAATACTTTAGAACTTTCTAGCAGGACAATACAAACAAATATATGTACTGTATTTTTATGTATATATTCTAAAACTTTAAAATTCCTTAAACTATTTCGATATACATATATATATATATATATATATATATATATGTAAAGTATAATAGTTTAAGGAATTTTAAAGTTTTAGAATTGATACATCAAAAAGAAACTATTTTTGAAATATTATATCTTGTTTTTTGTATTTGCAATGTTTTGACTAAAAATGTGTGAATTTTTATATGCGTATTCGAATAGTTTTATTTAAAAATATACATTGTAAAAGAATTTATTATACAAAGAAATATCTCAGTCTCTATGTATAATATCCAAACCCGTCACAATGAAAGATATTCGACGATGCATGAGTAGATTTGATTACAAAACATAAACAGCGAAATGGAACATTTTAAATTTCTAGAAAAGTTGAGCCAAGGATTACATTCTTTTCCCTGGATTTTTGTAGCTTATCGGAACAAAAGATAAAATGAAAGCGGAGATATTTTTCGCTTAAACTATGTTTTTTGTGTTATCTATGATTTTAGAAACTTTTCCTTTGACATAAAAAAAATCTGGGATTTTTTAGGCTGCAACACAGGACTTATGAAATATCCTAGAAAGAGTTTCATTTTGATATATTCACACGTAAACATTCGCTTGTTATCAGATTTTTTTGAAGAGGAATATATTTAGAAATATAACTTTACATTTATCCACACTTCATGTTATTTTGATGTTACAAAAAACATTATTTTTTTTTTAATTTTCAAATTCAAGAAAAATAATTTTCATGGTATATATAATATTAAATCCCAGTTTATAAATTACATGACAAATTAAGTTTCATTTTTTTCTTGAGAGAAAATGAAAATAAATGTTTGGGTTTTAAATATTTTTTAGAGTTTATAAAAGCATACTGAAATAAAAGCAAAGACAGATTAACTAAATATATTTATAAGGAAAAACATCATTTTACATGAAAATTTATATCAGTTTTCATGAGGTATATAACATAAGAAATAGTCCTGATATTAAAAGTAAAGGGATTTGAGATTTATAAAAGGCATACGCAAGTCAGCAGAAATGTCATACATAATCATACGTAAATAAATAAAGGCATGCGTTGTGTTAAAACTAATCCAGATAACATTTATTTTGTTGTAACGTTACAGAGTTCTAATTTCTCTGTTTGGCATTAGCTTAGTTTCAACGTTTGCGAAGACAAGGTCGGCCAATATAAATAAGAACAGGCTTAAGTCTCCCACACCTGCCGTAGTCATGTTGAAAAGCATGGAAATTCAAAAAAAAAAAAAAAAAAACTTCTCCTGCTGACCCTGGCTGATGCCAGACCTGGACATTTGGATCAGAGGGGAAGGCTGTAACGGATACAAAATATTCTGCTAACTGCCAGAAGATGGCGCTACTATTTTGTGGTGAGAAATAAAGAAGAATGACAAACCATTCGGTTCATTTGATTGTTTTTTTTTATTTTTTATTATTGGTTTTTGTACTGGTAGTAATTTTGTTTTCTTGTCCTTATGTATTTTTCGTTTTGTATACATATGTTTGTATATATATATATATATATATATATATATCTATTATTTGTATTGTACAGCATACACTCATTTTCACGAACGTTATTTTCAGGAAATATATGTCTTTACCTAGCTCTAATCCGTAATTTGTTTCTATGGACGGTTTATAATTTTAATAACTAAACAAGAATAAAATCTACACGATTCAATTCTACACGATTTAAATGACACGGAAAAGCCAAAGAATGTATGCGGACTGCTCTTGCAGTTAAGACTACTACAAAGTAGTAGTTAAGACTCTACTTTGGGAGGGATACGTACTCAGAAACTTTCAATGCAAACAAATGAATGTTTTCATAAAACATGACTAAAAAAATGAATGGAAAAATAAAAACAAAGACGGACAAAAAATGTAGAGAAATAAGTAGATGAAGAGTTCGGAATCGACGAATGAGTCATTTCACGCGTTTGAAAATACTTCTAGATCATAAATGAAAACATTAGGAATGATATTAGCTGCCGAAGAAAACAACTGCAATAGGTTCCTGATACATATTCTTTCAGAAAAAAGGAATCTGAAACCAGTCAGCAGTCGGCATTGTTCAACAACACTTCATAGCAACCACGCGATAATTGTGCAGATAAATTTTGCCCATACTCCATCCGAAATCAACATATTTAACCGCTATTCTAAATAATTTGTTTAATGGGAATTTTTCCGTCTTTGGCACAATTTAACGTGGTGTAAAGAACACAAAAACTAAATTTCTAAATAGTGGAATTGTGCCTCTTAACGTATTAGAATCGTTTCAGTGACACAAGTGACTCTAAACGTATTTGAATGGATTGACCAGTAATCTCTCTTGATTTTAATTCCATAGAAACTGAGGTGTTTTGGAGTTATTAATTGTGGTACGATTACATACACTGGGAATATCCAACGCTTAAGCAGATGAAACAGACCGGGAAGTTCATCAAAACTGTTGGACAACCTGGTTAAATATAGAAAGACAGTAGATAGCAATAATTGCTGTTAAGGAAGAATAGATAATCATGTTTAAGGACATTATGTTTTCCAAATAAGCGTTTTTATTTGATTCCGTAATATAAAAATTGCATTCAGTTTTGTACTATTAAACTTCCACTGTGGCTTGGTTGATTAGGGCGTCGTTCTCGTTACTGAAAGGTGGTGAGTTCGAATCCCGGCTTAGCCGAAGATCCGTCGTGTTCACTAATGGTGACTTGGACACGTAAATTATATCGGGTCACAATGTCCTCCATGTTCCCATTACAAATTAATACATCTGGGGGTGGTGGAGCCGGGCTTTGGGTCTTCACTGGCTTCAATCCATAAATTGGAAGATTCAGATGGTGCTGCCATCTATGAGTCAAAAGTTAAGCGAAAAGCCAATGTTGTTTAAATTTACACCCCAGCCCAGTGATATATATAGAGAAGCAGATATATATATTGGACAATATCATTTTTGAAATGTTTTTTACTTCTTCGTTTTTGCTTTGGAATTACACGATACACCTAGTATACGAAACATCTGTGAAGTAAGAGATTGAATCTAGATTATTATTTATCGACCATAATAGCATGTAAAGTTATTATTAATACAACAAACATTCTAAAATAAATTTTACAGAGCTACATTTTAACCAAGGAACGTCTGAACGTTTGCTTAGCTCTTTAAAAACTTCCTTATAAAATTTTGAGCAAATTCAGTCATTTTGAAAAATATAATATTTTATATCTTTCAGTTGTAGAATAATACTTAGTAAACATACAAGCCTAGGCTGCATTTACGAAAATATATTCTTAGGTAATTTTTGCTTATAAGATAGCATCATATTAATTTTATCAAAAATCATGAATAAAGGTAGAATAATTCTGAATCATCCCTTATATAAAACCAAAATTTTATATTTTAGTCAGTGCAGATATAACAATGCTACGTTTTCAAAGTTGAATTGCAAGATTAATGAATATGAAGAAACTTATTACATCAAGCAAAGTATCAACCCACTTTACATTAAGGCATTACGTATTCAATAGCTAACTAACAAAGAACTCTAAAAAAGTATAACGATATAATTTTCTATTTATTCCTATAAATCAAATATTTATCACATCGAAAATTATGGCGTAATAGAAGGATAACTAAAATCTTTATTATTAATTTAAACTAATGTACACTTTTTATTGTGATAACCAGGTAAAATTTTTAAATTAAACTTAAATAGGTTATATTGCAACTAAATGGAGAACAACTAAGACAATTTCGATTTTTGCAATAATGGTAAATAAAAAATATCTATTACATCTTCTTTGATTTTTGAATACCATAATTATTCATTTTAAAGTTCTTAGTTTAGTTCTAAATGTAATATAATTCTAATATTTTTAAATGTAGTTTTTCCATATTGAATTTAAAATTGCTTACAAATGTTCATGTTATAATTTTTGGCAACGTGTCATGTTTAAAAGCATTATTTAGTAAGAGAAGCCAAAGTTAGCTAAATTTACGTACGGAATAATTCTAAACGATACTGCGAAATACATGAACGATCAAAAATCATATCAGAAAGAGCGCCTTTCCTTTATGAGCAGAACACCCTACTACGAGGGTGTTAGTGCGGTTTTGGCTCATAAATGATATCATCTGTGTCAATAGTAAGCCAGAGAAGACCCAATGCCTGGTTCTTAACACCCCTAGAGGTATTTACCTAGAATAGGAACATGGAGTACATTTTGATCATGAGATATTGTACACTCTCCAGTCGCCGTTACTGAACATGACGAATCTCCGCCTAACCACGGATTCGAACTCACTACCTTCCGTTAACGAAAACGATGTCCTAACTAACCAAGCTCCAGAAAAGTAATCTAGATGATCTTATACACTTGAGTATATGCTAGTTTTCATATTTAATTGCAAAATCGTTTTATGGTTGTAAAAAATGCATAGTTATTCTAGTTTATTGAAGAATGTAAAACTATATTGAAAATAAATAAACTATATATTAAAGCATAGTTACAATCAGTATGCTAAAAACAATCCGTGTCACATTTCCTGTGTGCCGATTTTGTATACCTAATTTGTTTCCTATTGTTTATGCAATAGAACTGAAAACATACCAGCATTAATTTGCGGTGCTTTTTTCAAAATAGTTCTGTGTTTGTGACTTACCCATAATTACTCATTAATTATTGTTGAAATTCACGCGTGCAAATTATACACAATATAATATCAGTTCTTTTCTTTAAAATTAAAAATTATTAACTAAGCGAGTAATTTTTTTATGAAAAATACTTCTTTTTTCAGTAGTTTAAGCGATATTATATGATAGTATATTTTATTTTGCTTATTAATGTAAAACGAAAAATGTTTACTGTGATCCCAAATTTAAATTTAATTATGTATATAAATATATGTTAGTAGATTCCTCATAATTTTTTGCTACACATTGTTAATGTTTTAATTTTATAGACGTATACAGATTCTCTAGAACATGTGTGTGATTTATATAATATGTCTTCATAATACTCAAAATATTTTATTTTTGACATAGAACTACGAAAACCGAAATTCAAAATTTGCAATCAAAGGCTTGAAAACGTGATTTACTATTCTGTGTGCATCCAGATCTAAAATTGCCAGAAATAAATGACAAATTCCTGCCGAGAAAGAGACCTTAAAGGTACATAATTGAAATAGTCGGTTCTCTAAGGAATGAAACAAATGCTCCCGCTTATTCATTCAGCTATTCGGATTGGAACGTTGATTATGAATGAGTTAATTAAATACAGATTAGGGTTCGTCGCCTAAGAGGCAATTCCTCTTCGGAAAGCAATATCTGGATCTACATTATGCACTGCGGTGCAAACAGAAATAGTTTAGCAAATAGCAATCCTAAAGTTTGGTTTAACAATTCTCCGTATTATATAAGAAATATTAGAAGCAAACATTTTTAAAATGTGTGTCCATTTATATTATAAATACTATTAAATCAATATATGGAGCTGTTAAATATTTAATGTCCCATTCTAGATTCACAAAAACCTTTTCAGAAAACCATTCTTTAAATATTTTATTAAAGAAAATGTTCAACATATGAAGTAGTCTTGATTTTGTTAAAAAATTGAAAACAAAGAGATCATAATAATATATTTCTTTCAAGACCTAAGTGTTAATTGTACAATAATATTTATTAATAAACTTGATATTTTTATTAACTAAATATGATGAAAATATGTGTATGGTAATTATTTATATTTATATATAAGTATATCATTGCCTACCAACCTGTCTAGTCCTTCTCAAAACTAATCGTCATGAGAGGTGATTCCTAAAATTCTTTTGTCATATTGTTTACATAAAAGTCATTTATAAAATATAATTTTTAATCTTTTTGGATAAGTAAATAAACTATAAATAACAATTTTAAATCCATTTCCTATTATATATGCCTTTTGTGATTTATAAATATTTGAAATACTAACAATGAGTGAAACTTGAGGGAAAAATTGTTATTTACATTCTATTAATTCTTGTTTCAATTTAATGAAAGTTAAAATTACAAATATTTTGAAGGAAAAAAATAAAAATTACATATTATAGATCCAAATTTAATGATAATTTAATAAATATTTCTCTAGATTGGATTTTCACAACGATGTACTTAATCAAAAAAGTTTTAAAATGTTATTTTTTTGCATTTTTGAAAAGTTCTACATCTACTACTATATAATATTGGTGACTTAAAGGATATTTTTTAATGCATATACAATATTGCAACAAATTATATGCAAAGTTTTTAGTTTTAAAATTTATCTGATAACACTGATCGTCCTAATTTAGGAATTCATCATCACAGTGTGTGCCACCCACCTAGTCTAGTGGTTAGCGTCCCGGACTGCAGATAGAAAGGTTCTGTGTTCGAATCCTGGATCGGGCATCAACGTACTTTCTTATTTTTGTCTTTTCCATGTATGAATAGAACATGAATGATAGCCTACCCTATAAACGTTAACCTATGTCATAAGTGTACTGGGACTCCACACGTTCAGTTGGAAAAGTGAAACAGCACACCCCATCGTGACAGCCTGGCTGGCACTCGAAAATAAGAATAGTATCATTATATGATTTAAAAGCAAACCCTTGTGGTCATTATTATTAATGAATTTATATAATGTCAAATGGCTTCTTCCTTTTCTTCACAATAGTTGATTTTTCATTTTTATTAGTGGTGTAGTCTATGTTTAATTTCCTTTTTCATCGAAGTAACAAGAATTTATTTTTTAGTTTGTGACATAAATTTCTTTAAATTTACAACTTAAACCAAGAAAATGGAGTGGGTTGAAATTCTGGAAAACAGAAAAAAAAATGAATACTGTATCATTTCTTTGATAGAAAGTAAGTTCTTGTGTTTAAGAAAACATTTTCTTTAAACTAATACAATATTGTAATAAAAGAAGAAAGTGGGTTTTTTTTTTTAAACAGAAAGCACATTTCTATCTGTGTTCATGAAAAATTGTCGGATTTACAGTTTTCCTCATAAATAGCTATTTATTCTTTATGTTTTCTTCGAAAGCAAGAATATTTTTAAAAAGTGCGTCAAAGAAATAATTAAATATGTGGTTATTATGATGGAAAATGTAAACAGTGACTCAAAAAATGTATCATGGAAATTTTTGAGAATTATGCTTTTAAATGAACTGATAAATATTCCAGAAAAGTTTGCATATTCATCCAAAAAATGCGTTTCAATCAAATAAAGCCATAATCTTTGTAAATAATTCAATTCTAACAATTTAGAAATATTTTTTACTATAACCAGTAATTTAAATTCCTAGAAATTTAGCAAATTTTTTATGCATAAAAATATCAAGATACATTTAATATAAGTTAGAATATTTTCTTTCTAATATCATTTTTAAGAAATTACATATTTAAAATTCAAATTATTTCCTGTTAATAGGTAATTTTTTTTAAATCATAAAGTATTTAAAATTTTTGGGTTTTTCTGTGAAGTCATTACAATAAATTTGAATAATAAATAAGTATATTTAAAACCAAGCTATGAACATTATTTCACATTTCATCTCGATTTTAAATAATTTGAAAAAAATTAGATTTCTCATTCCATACGTTATGCATATTTCTGACAATTACCAGTCTGTCGGGAGCAATGCTACCTCTAAAATGCCATATTATACGTTGTATTGGCATTGTAGAAAGTTGTATTTGCGTAGCTAAAAATGAGATCTCTACCACATAATGATAAGTTTCTTAAGTATAAAGTCATTTAAGGAAACCCATGAGGATTATCTGGTCCCAAATATGGAATTTACTCGAATTTAACTCAGTCAAAACATAAGAGTACCTCATATTTAATAGCCATTCATCTTAGATTTGACGCACTCAACGAAATGCAACGCGATTGTGTTGGGGCACCTCAGATCAGCGGGTGAAATCTGAACAAACATCAGTACATAGCAGCAAGTTCATTCTGAAAAATCTGTGGAACAGAGGACTAGCAAGTCAACAATACTTGGCTAAACATAAGTGCTGCTCATGAGTTGAGACATATTATTTTCATCCATTTGTATCGATACTTGATTTACGACAGTGTCATAACCCGGCTCTTGTTCATTTCATAGCTAACAATATCCATTAGTCCATATTTCTTCACCATTTTTCATAGATTTTTTTTATCGAATGGTCATTCTTGTGACTATCTGAAAGAAAAGAATTTTTTTAATCTGCATTATCATTTAGACTCAAAGTTGAAGTAAAACAACTCCATAGTAAAACACTGTCCAACTAAAACAATGCCATGTTTCCTAATTCAGTGATACTCTTGATTCCGGTTCGTCTTTAATAACTTTAAATCGCGTGCTATGCTATATTAACTCGATAACGTATGAAATCGCAATCAACTTTTTATCAAGCTTTAATTTTAATTAAAATTTCTTATGATAGATTTTTTTTTCTTTTCTTTCTTTCTTTTTTTAATTAAATGGCGGGAAAACGCTGGGTGTAAAACGTTACCTGTTATGATAGTTAAAGGGTTGTTTACCAAAAATCTTCAACCCTTTTATTATGACATTTCTCATTTTTAAAAAAAAATTTTTAGTGGCCCTTTTTTAGAGTTTTAGTATAACTTGGGACATTTACTATATTTTATATCATTATTTTAGTCTCTTTATTTTTTAATATAGTTTCTTAAAAATACAGGCAAAATTCTTTTAGTAACTTTAATCAGAGCCTTCACTGAGGGATCATCGTATGAAGCTCTTAACAATGAAGGAACTAGTGTCCACTTTACTTTCCCTCATAGTGGAAGTACATAGCAATGTAAGGCCAGTTGAGGCAAAATAGCTTCAAATTACACTTGCGAACTCATTGCCCTCCAAAAAGCCCTTGATGAGTATACAAAACTTGAAGAAAATTATAAAGCCAGAGTGTTAATCATATTTAGTGTGGGTATCGAGGTACTCTTCAAGCAATCAAATGGAACAAGACACTCATCATATATACACACTAAACAATTAATTTCTTCTCCATTTGGAGAAACAGTTCATCATGCAGTCTATTTCTGTGCATGTTGGCATTTCTAACAAAGAGGTATTGGATGCCTTGGCAAAAGAAGCAAGACAATTAAACACCAACATAATTACTCGTGCCACTCTTAGTGATATTAATTCGGTGGACTGGACAAAACGATAGAAAAATCGAAATCAAGTACCATTTCCCAGAAATTAGTACCAATAGAACCCACACCAGTACGCTGACAAGACTCAGGACAGGGCAATTCAGGAGGATGAAGATTCATAAAAACGGGACAAGGACCAATTGCCACTGCGAAAACGACCCAGACATAGAACTAAGCCCAGAAAAAGGTGTTTACACCTTTTTAACTGGTCCGCTGTCCTGGTGTAATTTCAGTAATTAAGTGACAACTCATGGGCAGATTTATACAAAGAAAATTGTCTTCAAAATTGCATTTCAGCAGTGCAATCTGTTGACATTAACAATTACCATATCCACCTTTACCTTTCTTACATTCTGAAATTTAATTGTTTTTATTATCTTGTAACTGAGTTTCTTACTTCCATTTAAAATTCAGCTTTGTGGTTTCAAATAAATTAATGGGAGAAATATTAAGTGTGTATGTGTGTGAGATAATTGTTTTTCTAATTTAAAAGGGGAAAACTACTTGTAAATACTTTTTCTCAATTTAGGTAAATAAAATTTTGGTGGCATGGAAAAATTTTAACAGCGTAGTATCTTCGTCTGTCTTCGAAAACACAAACAGGACATTAAATTAAACTAAACAAAGAAACGGTATTAATGGTTTTGATCATTGCTCCACAAACAGGCAATGCGAAATATAATAAAAAATAATTGAAATATTTTTTTGGTGATGTAGCTAGGAATTGGATAACTTTTTCTTTTATATCACTTAATTAAGTATTATTGTTTACGGATGGGGAGGACCTGGGTTCGAATCCCGGCTCGGGCATTTATGTACTTTCTCTTTCTCTCTCGTGTGTTTCTTTTCCTTTCCTTGTATGAATGGAGTACGAATGGTTGCCTACCCTATAAACGGGTACCTATGGCATGTGTGCACTGAGGAAGTCGAACTCCACACCCAATTGCGGTTCAGTTGAAAAAGTGGAGCAGCGCACCCATACTGCCAGTCTGGATGGCACTCGACAAAAAAAAAGTATTATTGTTACAAAAAATATTACAGTGAACAAACATAAGGATCTGCCCTAACATTAAAGTCTATTACTCATGATTTAGGAAAATTCCCATCTTTTTTAAAGACTTTCAATAGGCTTCATTTCTTTATTTATATAAATAAACAAGATTTTAGAAAACATATTATTACAATGTTTGTATTAACATGTTTTGCCGTGCTAATGGAAAATACAATATTTGGCTAGTCTTGTATTTGAATGCATATTCATATGTAATCCAAACTTTATCATAGGCAAAGAGTGTAAAAGTTACAAACTATATTTCATATTAATTCTTCGTTGAATCGAATTTCATGTGCAAAAATTGGTTGTGGGCGATTCAATAAAGGAAATTCTTTATCACTTAGTTGTCAGCTAATTTTTAATACAAATTTCAACGTGCACAATTTTCATAAGGAATATTTGTAAATACCAATCATTTTGAGAAATATTTATATTACATATACCTATCATTTTATTGTTACCGAAAATATTTATTTAATAGAATAAGCACAAGATGGTTTACATAAAATATAATTCTAGTTGAATCATGCCAATTTGGAATTGTTTTGCAAAAGCAGTCATGTCAATTGTATTAATTGTAATAAATTAATTCCAAGTAAATTTCACATAAGTCACTGAAATATCCCAGCTTTGAATTAAGACTTAGTAAACGTTTACGAATTAACTGAGATTGTTAATTTAATGAACTGTAATTTATGATACAGATTGAGGGCATTACAAATCGTATATTATCATTGAATAATTTATTCATTTTAATCGGGCTGCAGCTAAGGAATTAGAATTATAACAAATAATCTGTATTACATTTTATATTGAGTAAATGGTTACTCTCTTTAGAGTGTAAAAACTTGTACATAGAAACTTAAATTTATTTCCAAAAACTTTTATATTATAGATTTAATATTATAAATGATGCAAAACAATTTACGAAAAATTGTTTCAATTTTCAAAAAGATATAGATTTGAAGTTAGTTTAGACAATAACGGGAAGAAAATAACATTTAAATTGTGCTTAAAATTAATAAAAACAAAATTGGAACAGTTAAATTAACTTCTTTGTTTTTCATTTATTGTGATAAATGAGAAATTGACATTATTTATATTTAACCTTAAAAATATATTCTATTTAGTAAATTCTTGGATTGAACATATCATATTTTGCTATTAGGGTCCCTTTTCCTAATTTAATATTATTTTAAGAGTTTTCTTTATATATTTTTCTAATTCATGTTCCTTTTTTTCTGAATAAATAATTTGGCAGCTTAAAAATTAATATTCAGTAAAACATATAGGCTAGAATATAAGACGAGATTTAACTTTTTATTCATAAATATTTTCAGAAAAATTAAACAATTTTTACTAAAGATAGATATTGTAATTACATTGCAACCTTAAAAATCATAAGAAAGAAATTAATTTAAATATATATTTTCCCATCCATTAATAGAAATGATGCATTAATTTTTAATAATTCTTACAACTTTATCAAAGAGCTTTAAATAATTTTATTAAATATTAAACCTCAAAAATTTTTATTAAAGTTAATCTTAATTATTATAAAACATCAAAGGATATCAAAAATTTAAGTCTTTAATTTTAATAACACAATTCTATTTATTACTATTATCATCCATTATTCCATTGTTAGTCCTAAATAATCATCAATTTTAAATTATAAATTTAAGTTAACTGTTCAACATTTTTTATCGATACATAACAAGAAATTTTAAGCATTTTTGTGATTCAATATATGTTAGTATTTTATTTCTTGAAGTAAAATTTGTATATATTTTGTTTTAATGTACTATTTAATTTTCTATTAAAGAAAATATTTTTTTGGCTTTGGTAACATTTTGGGATTGATATTATATCTCAACAATTTAAAAAGAAACGTTCAATTTCGATAGCAGAAAAACCTGTAAACATAAATGAATTGTATTCATCAAATTAAAAAAAATATACTGACTCTATATGAATAGCTGTTTTGTATGCGTCAAAATCGAAATTCCATTGTATTTAAATAATTAGAAAAAACATGTAAGTTGTATCCAATTTATTGGGTGATGAATTTCACCTCATTTTATCATAAACACATATTTCTATATTTTCAATAAAAATATAACTTAGTTTATCTGTCTAATTATAATTTGAAACTCAAAGAATAATCTTAAAATGAGGTATATATTTAACAATTTCAACCACAATTTTTTAACAATAATATTAATAAATAGTTCAATATTCTTTCATGTTTATTTCTGAATATTCGTACACGTTTTCAAATAAAAAGAATCGATATTATCCATGTTATGTATCATTTACTTCACAAAAACACCTGATCGTAATCGTAATCGTACACTAATAACACTTAATCGTAATCGGTATCATTACAGCATATTGATTTGAGTTATGTGCCGCAGTATAATTATGTTCAGAAGATTGATCTTGTAATAGAGTATCCATTACCACTGGAAACGGGAGTAATTTGTGATATGAATTTAATTTGATTTATTTAACTTCTAAATGTTTATTCATCAATCAAGCTGTTTTAAATTATATTTCACATTTATTATTTATGCATTTTGATTAATGTGGGAAATCATTTTGGAATTATTAGCAATGTTTCAATTAATGCTTTAAGTTCTATTCTAATAAAAGTAAGTAATATGTATTGAGTGGAAGTAAATTACAAAGTGGGGAAAGTGCATTTGGATTATATATACATATGTGAATATGTATATATATATATATATATATATATATATATATATATATA
>JAPDSC010070995.1:24293-37311 GCA_026290005.1 Latrodectus geometricus
ATATATATATATATATATATATATATATATATATATATATATAAACGATACAAAGATGCGGTTTGCACCAAACTGATGGAAAAAAAACCGGGTTTTGTGTGGCAATGAAAAAAAATAGTTCTGTTGGCGACCAATAGATGGCGCTGTCGTATTTCTGATGTAGGATTATGCAAAGCAACAAACGATATAAAAAGAAGCAACTGCAGCAGGTAATGGTAGTCGAAACTGGTATGCATTGAAATGCTGTCCATAGTTGAGAAAGCCCTCTTAGTTAAACTGTTTTATAAGAATTCGGAAAGTGCCATTGCGGCATTGCGAGCATATTGCTACATGAAGGGTATGCAAGATAGGAAAGGACCAGTAACTTCTTCTGCATTGAACAAAATTGTGAAAAAATTTGAAGCTACAGGTTCTTTGGCGTCACGTCAAAGAAGTGGACGTCCCTCAACTGCAGCTGCTGTTGCCACGACAGTGGAGCAGACGGTGCAAGCCATGTCGTCGGTTGCTGCACATGGGGAGTGCAGTGCTCTAGAAGTTTCGAGGCAGACAGGAGTGTCATACGGAAGTGTCTGGAGAGCTCTGCGAGTAACTTTGCAACTGTATCCCTACAAGTTGCAACATAACCAAGAACTGAAACCAACTCTCACCGACATTTTGCAAATTTGGTCTTCAATAAGATGGAAGAGCAGCACGACTGGCTTCACACTGTGCTTTGGACAGATGAAGCACATTTCACACTCTCTGGCGCTGTTGACACCCACAATTGTCGAGTGTGGAGCGTAGAAAATCCACATGCATTTGTTGAAGTACCCTTGCAACAGTCTAAAGTGACAGTCTGGTGTGGCTTCACTGCTGATTTTCATAATTGGTCCATTTTTTTCGAGGAAGTCACACAGTTTCTGTCACCGGTAAGCGATATCTAGCTCTGCTACAGAACAGCCTTATTCCTGAACTGCAAGTGTGACAGGCACTCCAAACAGTCACCTTTATGCAAGATCGAGCACCACCTCATATTGCTCTGCCTGTGCAACGCCTGCTACGCTCAACATTTGGGGAGGATCGCATTATCAGTCGCTACTTTAATCACGCACGGCCTCCAAGATCTCCCAATCTCACACCCTGTGACTTTTGGCTGTGGGGCTTCTTGAAGTCAAAAGTGTACCACGACCAATCGACATCACTAGCGGCACTGAAAGATGCCATCCGCCAAAATGTATCTACCATAACGCAAGAAATGCTACTAAATGCTGTGAATGGTCTGGTGACTCGTCTCACAGCTTTACTTCTGAATGATGAACAGCACATTGAACATTTACTGTAGTAGGTACTAATTAACTGTAATTAATCTTACTTCATTAATAATTTTTTCATTTGTAAATCATCTTTTGTTGCAATAAAACACTATAGTGCCATCTGTTGGTCGCCAACAGAACTATTTTTTTTTCATTGCCACACAAAACCCGGTTTCTTTTCCATCCGTTTGGTGCAAACCGCATCTTTGTATCGTGATTCGTTTTCGAATTATTCATTTTTAAAGTTCGTCCTGACTTTTGGATCACCCTGTATATAAAACGTTATTAAGCTCATTTTCCTTTATTTTATTATTTTCCTTGTATCACATTATTTATATATTTTTTCCCCTAGTTCTATACATTTAGTTAATAATTAAACTCTTAATGTTTTCTTAAACATCAAAATTGTAAATTATGATAATTACATTTGCATGAATTTACCTAAAAAATATAATTTCCGTGGTCAAACAAAAATGATTTTACATTCTGATTTTTAATAAAACATCTCAATCAAATAGTACGCTTAAATGAATGTTAAAATAAATTATCAATAACATTATGTGCTTTCAAAAAGGCAATTATCCTTATAATAAGATAAGTATCATGTTACTTTTATTGACATGAAAAGTAATGAATAAAATTTAATGACTTTAGCACATTTTTGCACGTTTTGTTTTTGCTTTATTCAAACTGGAAAATAATAAGAAAATGACTTTGGTGATTCAAAAATTGAAAATAATAGTATTGTCTGGAAAAAAAAAAACTTTGCAGTTATAAAACACGAAAATGACAGTATTTATATTAAGAAAAAGCTGGCCGATGGCCGAGTGGTTAGCGTTCCTGACTCCTAGATTGTTAGTCCGTGTTTGAATCCTAGTTTGGGCTTGGATGTTTTCATTGTCTCTCTGTGATTCCTTGTCCTTTCTTCTAAGATGATGGATAAGTGTGGTGCTCCCCATAAAACGGGTTTTTGGTATTGTGATGTGGGTAAAGCTACTCGCATCTGTAACTTGGTTTACAGATGCCCACCGGGTAACGCAAAATGAATAGTGGTATCTGGCATTATAATGGCGGAGGGTTAGTCACCAGAAAAAAATATTCGGTTGGGGAAAAATTTATCCATTAATTTTTTGGTAGACGTCTGTGGTGATCGTTATCTCGTGAGGTATCTATCAAACAATTTCATATTTATGCTCATTGGAAAGGTGACATTTGACACTAAAATATTCTCTTGCGTTTTTTTTGTGTGATTAATTCAGTTATGAGTACAAGGTTTTAAAAACAGAAGACAACAAACAGAAAATTCAATACATTTTAGTTTTTCTTCTATAATGGCGAAAATGCTAACCAGGTGGCTAAAATTGTGAAAGGTGTTTATCGTCCTATATATGACTGTAGCAACCAGTTACGCACAATTTTGGTTTCGTCGATTCCGTTTGGGTAATTTGGATGCTAAAGATGCACCTCTCATGGATACTACATCGTGGAGAATGTTTAAAAAATATCAAAAATTATCAAACTTGACAGCATGTCAGCAGTCGTAGCTTCGCACAAGACCTAAAAATCTATATGAAAACTATTTTAAACCTTTTTACAAAGCGAATCTGAAAGAAGTTACAAAAGTTCACGTAAAAATAATGGATTTCTTTTTCCCCAACCTAATATTACGAAAAAAATTCTTTGATGCATGTATAGATTGTATCCGTTCTCTCCATTCCATTGTGAATAGAGAATATCTCTATGCATTCAATAATGAATCGAAAATGTCACATTCTATTCATTTCCTACATTAAAATATTTATCACATCTAATCACAAGTATCAAAATATCTTTTTATAGACTTAAGATGACAATTCAAAATAAATATAAAAAAACAAATAATTATGAAACTGATAGATGATTATCAAAAACTCTTCTCCAGGAGTTGATTAAAAAATATCCGAATCATCAATCATTTTTCTTCGGAAATGTTTCAATGATTGTTCAATCTGAACTTTAATGCATAAGAGAAAAAGCAGATAAAACAAAATTCTTACTGAAAACATATCGCGGTTGCTCTTTTGGATGTTTCGTAATTATTTTCTTTGTACCTCATTCTACTTTTTTCTTGTTTACATCTTTGCCTCTATTGATGGCAAAGATGTAAACAAGAAACACAGTGATTTAACGAAAACTGGTTGCAAAAGAATGTAAAAAAAACAATCTGACAAATAATTAACCAAAAGAATCAAATAGAATTGAATGATATTTCCTACATGCAGACAAATATTTTCTTCGCTTTGTAATTTCTTATAAATAAACAGTAGTTTCATTTTTGAATATTTATACTAAACTGAGTAATTCTATGTTGTACAAGATACAACAGTTTGTCAAATTCTTAAGGAACTTAAGACTATCCTTTTCTCAATATAAAGAAGCATTCATAACAATGTTTGTAAGTATATGCAATTAATACAGCTTAGTGGCACAGTTGTAGCGTTTTGTTCTCCCGAAGCAGAGGTCTAAGATTCTGTACTCGGGCTGAGAATGGTTAACTCAGCATTTCATATTTTTAGTGGGACGTTAAAACTGAGTCCCAAGCATGATGGGGAACTAAGCACTGGGTGTTTTGATTTTGACTAAGCACTTAACTGGAACAGAAGAAAACATATTTGGTTACTTTAATGCTTTACCTCCAAATGGGCTTTCGTGGCAGAGTTCAGGTTTGATGTAATTAATAGAGCATGGATAAGCACGCCGAACAATTACTGATTATATCATTTCATTAGTTTTTAGATCTGGATTTTTAGCAGGTCATGACAGAACACAAGTATTATTCGTCTACAACCAATTTTAACGCTATTGGCCATGCGAGTTGATGCTCCAACTTGCTGAAGTATCCAACTTCCTCTGCCTAACTCAACACAATAAGGAGAAGCTTTGAATTTAATCTGTATGTTTCTAGAAACATTAGAATAATCATTCAATCTTACAGATCCACATCATTTCACTGCCTCCTATCATCATTTTGATAGAACACACTTCTTCTGGATTCAAGAGATGTGTTCACTGGCCGGTGCTCAATGTGCCTTACGTTCCATTTAGGATGATGATTTCTTTCATGAATATGAACGCTTCCAATCATTTTATATAGTTGCAAAGTGTTCTTCTGGTTAAAACAAACCTGGTTACATTGCGATTCCAGATTGGACTTATACTTCTTCCGATGTATACAGATGTTTTTTTACGTTTTCTTAAGTCTGCGTATCTTTGCTTTCCTCTGACATTTTGGATTTGTCAAGAAGCTAGAAACAACATTTAAACTAATGCCTTGTAATTTCTTTTAAACCTTTGACTGAAACGTGTGTGACACAAATTCGCATTTTTGAAATGCATTTAAAAGATTTTTTTCCTAAGCATTGAAGGTGTCCTTCAAATGTAAACCAAAAACACTTAAGTACTATTTTATAAAATTTTTTAAGTGGTAGATAAAACTCGTTCACGAACGCTAAAAGTAAAAACACCTGCTTAGTAATCAGCGTGCCTATTTAAGGATATAGTGGTCCTGGGTTCAAATCCCGGCTTGGACATGGCTGTACATTTCCTCTTTCCTGTTTTGGTCTTTTCCTTAGATGAATAGAGAATGAATGGTTGCCTACCCTCTAAACGGGTAGCTATAGCATTTGTGTACTGAAAAAATCGGACTCCGCACCAAATTGCAGTTCAGTTGAAAAAGTGGAATAGTACACTCCATATTGCCAGCTTGCCTGGCACTTGACGAAAAATAATAATTTAATAAAATAAAAAAATAATATGTGCATTAATGATCTCAAAATATATAGCACAATTTATATAAAATATGAGTGTCCTTTTTTCTTTACGTGTAGTGTATTAAGTAATAAAATATCATTCAAAACTTTTTTAATTCATGTTTGTATTATTGTGCATTTATTACAAAAATGGGCTATTTAAAAATAAAAAATGGAGATTTTAGGCAAAAAATAGTATATATTTTTGATTATTTAAAAATGTATATCCTTGTATCTGTCTATGTATGTATGTACTATATATATATATATATATATATATATATATATATATATATATATATATTAATTCAAGCAAAATGTACATTTTATGATAATTAACAATCGTCAAACACAGACAGCTCGTTAGAAATACTTCAAATGAACATTTCAATGACATATAAATGGGAAGTTATTTAACATTTATCGATCAAAAGTGGCAAGATCCTGTCAAGAATATATAATTTCTTCATCCTCGAATAATGCAGTAACTAATCTTCTTACACGAATTGGACGAAGGTAACTGGTCTGTGAGTTGCCTATTCAGAAAATGGATGGGATAATAATGCTTGGAAGCATTTAATATATCTGTGTAAGGTTTAAAATTTTAAAATAACATTTCATTTTTATTTTATCACAAAATTCAAAGTTAGTTTAAAACATGATATTTTAATATGAATAGTTTTAAAGATTTAATGCCTTATAAAATCTTAGATATATTAAAATAATTTAAGTTTATCTAATTATGAATCATTAAGAAAATTTTTATTGATTCAAAATGCATCAAGTAATTCCCAAGATTGAGCATTTAATTTAAGTACTGCAATCTGAAATGTTCATAAATGTTCAATGACATTTTTATTGTTAATGTTGTATTAAATGCTGTAGATATTTCAATAAATGACTTCCTAAGCATTTTTATATGATTTCTATGATGACTGTCGTATAATGAAATCAAAATTTGATTTTCAAACATCAAGAAATATTTTTTTAATTAATTAAGATATAAACATATGCAAAAGTTTTCAAGAATTCAGAAAACAGCAAAACAGTATTTTATAATGATTTTATAAAAAATATTATTAGGTAAATAAAAAAACGATACATTTGTTCTTGTTATAAATGTGACATTAAAAGCTAACAAACATCATTCTGTTGTTTGATGAAAATAAACATTCGAAAATTCTTCAATGCAATAGAAATATGCTTGATGTTTTATTAAAATAATATGCGAACATGAAACTTTTTTAAAATATTACTTTAAATATCTTTTTAAATAATTCAGTTCTGCTTTTTTTTTTTTTTTTTTTTTTTTTTTTTTTTTTTTTTTTTTTTTTTTAAATAGTAAACATAGCATTTATTCATTTTTCTGGATAAAAATTGCAAACAACATTACAAATGAATTTAATGTAAGACACATTGGAAAAGCAAAAACAGTAATTTTGGATTTATCCTAGTTTAATAATTTGTGACTGCATGAAATCGAAGCATAATTAGCTTTGAATTTTTAACTAAAGAAAGAATAATTTTAGATTGACGTACACTGGTCACTCAATTGAAAACGCAAGAAAAATATTTTGCTGGGTAGTGTTTTGTGTGGATTAAAGCTCTTATTTTTTGGTCATCAAGTCTTCTTGCTTTTTGGAATGCATTTATGTTCAGAGAATACCAGGAATTGTCCATTCAGCTTTACATTTATTAGGATATAAAAGGGAGATGTGAGAAGTGTTGGATGAGTTTTCTCACTATATCATACTCATTTTTAATGTGGTTAAAATATTGGATTAATGTGTCCAAAACGCTGTTGGAAATTTGACTGGTATTCAGCAAATCAGATCTGAATTCTTCCATCTCGATGTATAGTTACTTTTTTCATTTATCATATATCCGTCATGATCAGATTTAACACGCATTATATCAAAGTGTACTAGTACAAGGCCGCGTTGGCCTGGTTGGTTAGGTAGTTGTTCTCGTTACAGGAAGATAATGAGTTCGAAACATGGCTTACCAAAGATCCATTGTGTTCACTAATGGCGACTGGGACACGTAAAATATGTCGAGTCGCAATGTCCTCCATGTACTCACTCCAAATTAATATCTCTGGGGGTGGTTGGAGCAATGCCTTGGGTCTTCTCTATCTTCAATCTCTAAATTGGAAGACCCAGATGGTGCTGCCACCTATAAGCCAAAGTCGCACTTCCACCCTCGTATGGGGCTGCTCTGTTCAAAAACGAAAGGCACTCTTTCTGACTGCATTCACCCAGTACTTGACAGGTGGGCCTGGCTTCGCCTAGTGTCATAAATAACAACAACAACAGCAGATCTTTGTTCATTGCTTGGTTGTTTAACATTTGAAAATCAATTTCATGTCTTCAGCTTAATAATAGAGTCTCTCTTCTTTCAAAATATATATCGATGACTCAATTGAACAACTTTCACATATATTTGACAAAGACATTAGTTCCGTCTAAAAATATCTTATGCATATTCTTTTGAGAATCCAATGAACTTTTAGCAATCTTTGAGATAAAATTTCCTGCTAAACGTGAATCATCAATAAATAAATACTTCATACTAAATAAACAAATCATGAATAACTTATCTTTTTACAGTTTATTTGTGAAAATATAAGTGTGTGTACGTTCTTTTTTTATGGAAATACTCTGAACGTTTTTGGATAGATATCATTTAAGTTATCGTTTTAGAATTGAACGGTCTAAAATATATCATAACACTTCAAATATATTGAAGTAAATGTATTATGTAAGATTCATATAATTCACTTCATCATTATATTACTTAAGCAAAGTCCTATTACATGAATAAGAAGAATACTAAACTGGAAAATTTAACCCCAGCCGACACAGTGACGAATATTCGTCCACTTTTAACAACTGATCACAAGCATATGCTTGTCACATTTCCAATTTGTTGCGAGATATTATAAAATATGAATCTTTATGATTAATTATTTTGAACATATATACAAATATCAATTGTGTTCTATATCTTTCATATGATACCGCCCTTCTGGGTTCTTGTCGGTATAGAGTCCATAAAAGAGTCACTTAAAAATCACAAAACTTTTATTCGTATAAATTCATCTATATTCCAATTATAAAAGTCACAATTACATAGATTCAAATTAGTAAGTACAACAGGAATGGCAGCTTATAATCCCAGAAGTCTTAAATACTTCAGACAATGAACAGCTTCTAAGCTCTAGACTAACATTCAATACTGATTGTCTTCACTCACTCGCTCTATGTCGCAATGGTATTTATACCTGACTTGGGACGAGAAATCAACGTGTTTCGTCAAGCTTCTGGAATGTTCCTGGCTATCTCGCTTGGTATTGGTCTTAGAGCTTCTGTGATGGATTTTTCCAAACGCCTGAACAAACAAATCTATTTCTCGCCAAGTCACTAAGAATCTCGAAAAAGACCAACAAAGTCTCGCCAAGTGGTTCACAAATCTTTAGATATGATGTTTTTAACATAGAATAAACCTGAACTGAGCAAATATTTACCAAAACTGACTATTTCTGATCTGTCTTATATGTTGAAAAACAAATACAAATAAATTACTAACAATATTTATATTTATCAAACAACTATTAAATAGGGTTGTTCCAAATTCATAGATTATATTTAGTACTAACATATGAAAAAGTTATTCATGAAAGAGATTCCAGAACTAATGCTTTTACTCTAATTTTTTAACTGTAAAGAAATCGAAACTAATGAATCATACGGAAACCAGATTCTATTTGAGCTCCATCATAATTTTAGCTTTCTTTTTATGTGCATCAATATCCAATGGTCATTTTATCGGATTCTATTTCTTTTATGTATCATTTTGGTTCGTTTTATATACGTAATGATTTATTCACAATAACTGCAGGCACTAATGGAAGTTGGATTGTTATGGGGAAAATTTCTTTACCTACTCTTACAAATTGAAATATTTTAAGTCGTGCTACGTCTGATGAGTCAATCTTCTTCTAAAAGCCCAAAACTTGAAGCATCTCAAAAATTCTTTCATAATGCATTGATATACTTCTTTTCATTAAAGAGTTAAAATTTACAACTAGGGTGTAATTTTTAAATGGATATTTTTCAAAAAAGTAGTGCATTTCATTAACAGTAAGCGATTCTATTTTATTGATTATTTTATAATTATACATAAACATGCATACACATACAATATATATATATATATATATATATATATATATATATATATATATATATATATATATATTCTGTTTTGTCTTCTTAATATATTATTCATTTGTAATAAACTGAACTAAATTAACTTTCACTTTCAAAGACATTTAATTAGAGATAATTTATCTATTGAACACAACTAAATAAAGTTTTAAAATACGGTTTTCCGATAGGAAATTTTTACTGTTTTCAAGTTGTAAAGCTACATTTTTAATTAAAAATTAAACTAAAAAATTGTTGACACTATTTCCCTGAAAGAGTTTTATGTAAATTAAACTTAATTTTCGCCAGAGTGTATTTTGCAACTCAATTGAATTTAGATACACCTTTTAATTAGGTAATTAATTATGCAAAAGAATTTACAAGTACTAAAAATAATGTAATAAACTTTTAAATTGCATTGACAGTTTCCACCAGCTATAAAAAGATTCTTAATTGAACTTTTCAAGAAAAGTGTACAATTTTCTGGGAAAATATGTGTAAAAATTTTGTGTTTAGCAAATAATTTGGGTTTTCAGGAAAATCTTTATTTAGTTAAGAAGATTTTAATCTAAAACATTTCAGATAGAGAACGTCTTGTGGATAACTGTTTATTTAAAATTCGATTTCTATACGTCTAATGATTTCAATTCATTTTTTATTTTAAATCGATTTATTTTTTGTCTATGAAGATATATTAATTTTTATTTGTTAGTTATAACTATTTCAAAATGAAAGTTAACGTCTACAATGTTAACTTAGAAAATACTCTTAACATTAGTTTTTATACTAGTTTTGACTCAATTATAAGGATAAGAATTAATGTTTATTTTTTGATACATAAACAAGTTAACACTGCGCAGATAATTTTGATTTTTAAGTTATCTGTAGAAATTAAAATGATCTATTTAAAAAATTGAAATTCTAATCAGTTGGTCTCATCTACTCATATCCAAGGATGGATATTGCAATTTTGTTTTCTCCATGTATATTTAGCTGGCTAAATGAATTATTTACGTGACTTTAAGCATTTACATGAAAAACTCATTACTTTATTGATCTTTCTTGAAACATTATTGAAACATTATTAATCTTGCTTATCATACTTAATCAGTAATTTCTAAAAGAAGTCTATTGATAAAATTAATTTTAAACAAGATTAATCTTTAATTGGGAATTCTATTTATGAGATAATCCAAGATAATGTATATAATCCTTAAAGTATAATTATAATAATATTACTGTTCGTAAACGTATGATTTAAGCATATAGATTTGTTTTTTTTTTTTCCATAAAACGTTTCTTTTGATTAATTTTATTTTATTTTCCAAAAAAGTTCAAAATCAGGAAAAATTTAATCAAATTAATTTTATGATATAATTATAATGTTTTAACTTTATTGAACCATTTATTTTATATAATTATTATTTTATAATAAAACAAATATAAAATCCAAACTCAGATATCCCCTCTATATGATTATTTTATTTCTACCCAGGACCGCTCCAGAATCCTTTATTTCTTTATTCTCATCAGTGAAACTTCTCACGAACTATATTCCTGTTTTTTTTTTTTATTTTCATTCTAAAAAGTGTGGTAGTGAAAAATAATCCAAGCACAAACTTCAAGCTTTATTTCAAAATAATTTTCGAAAATAAAACTAATTTGTTCAGGAACCTCAATCTTTATCATTAAACAATTTAAAATATGTCTATAAAGTTAAGGTAAACTTTGAAGGTATCATAAAAAGACAACAAAAAAGTATTTTTTTTAATTTGATACAAGTTTAAAACGTATCATAAAAGTTTACGGAAAAAAATGTGAGTGTACTTTACAATGGACCAAAAGACCAGGAAAAATCCAACGATCGCTTGTAAATTATTACCAGCATAATAACATTTGTTCCAGTAGATTAACTTTCATAGTTATTTTAGTATAGAATAAAGTGTACTTAATCTAACATACATAGGTCCATATATCTTTTTGAAACATAATAGTTACACATTAAATGTGCAATAAGCTAGTAATTATACAAATAAGCAAAAATTAATGCTTGAATATTAAAAACTATCAATCCCTTATTTACATTAGCCAATTTTCTTAAGATAAAAAAAGTTATGTAACACACACACACACATACATATATATATATATATTTATATCAATATATATATTTTTATAGTTGAATATATATATATATATATATATATATATATATATATTATAAAGAAATAAATACAAGTATAGAAAAGACATACCACATTAAATAATTAAGTATAATAGGCAATCATACCAGCGCAAAAGCAGCTATTGTATGTAATGCCGATATAAATTAAGTAAGTCATAAATTTATACAGAATTGTGGTATTCATCAAGGCTCTAACTTTTCAAGCACACTTGCAAATCTGCTTTTGCATTTTATTGAAAAGGATAATATTTCATAATATCCTTTTGTATTTAGATACATTGATGACTTTGTCATTTTCAATAATTCAGATTTCATTGATATTTCTAGATCAGTTTATCCTAAAGAACTTTCCCTAATTAAAACCATTACTTCTTTAAATAAAAGTGAATTTTTAGATTTATTTATTAACATTGAAAATTCAACTGCCTTTATTTATATTTACGGTAAAACTAATCAATTTAACTTTAGAGTTTTTAAACTAATTTATTGGAAATCAAACATCTCTTTAAAAATTTACAGAAATGTTGTACTTAATGAGTTAAAACGAAAATATATCATATTTGCAATAACTAATACTTGCAATAATCTAAAATATTTCAAAAAACAAGTTAATCGTTTAATTAATCAACTTAAAAATAATGATTTACCTATTATATTTTTAAAATATGTAGAAAGTAAGAAATTGCTTATAAGATTGAAGTAATACGTAGTTTTCATAACTACAGAAAGGCCACCCAAGCATTGAAGTTCTTATAAGAATCCCGAAAATACCTACTTTCACTTTAAATATACTTTATGTTTAATCTTCATTAAACATTTTAAACTACTTTAACTTATTAAATTTACTTATAAAGAGGAATTTTTCTTTTTACTTTTGGAACCTTCTTCTATATCTGATACTTGATGTTCTTCTATATTTGATGTATATATTCTTCTGTATTTGATATTTTTTCTTATTGTATTGCTTTGCCTATTTAATGTATTGCTCATTTTTTAATGTATTGCTTTTTCCAATTATTTCAAATGTTGATATTGTAGTATCATCTTCCAATAGAGACACTCTTCGGAGGAATTACACGAATATTTTAGACCTTTGTCTTTCTTGTTTGTGAGAAAAAGGTGTCTATTTTGCATAGCTGACCATCTCCCTCCTGATGAAGACTCCTGTGTGTGTGTGTGTGTGTGTGTGTGTGTGTGTGTGTGTGTGTGTGTGTGTGTGTGTGTGTGTGTGTGTGTGTGTGTGTGTGTGTGTGTGTGTGTGTGTGTGTGTGTGTGTGTGTGTGTGTGCCTGCCTGACTGCGGATAGGGAGGACTGGGACGAATCCCGGTTCGGGCATAGATGTACTTTCTTACTCTCCTGTCTTTGTCCTTTCCTTGTATGAATGGTTGCGTACCCTCTAAACGGATACCTATGGCATGTGTGTACTGAAGAAGTTGGACTTAACACCCAAGTACGGTTCGGTTGAAAAAGTGGAGCAGTGCATCCTTATTGGCTGGCAATCGATAATATATATATATATATATATATATATATATATATATATA
>JAPDSC010071000.1:0-10745 GCA_026290005.1 Latrodectus geometricus
AAAAAAAAAAATGTTTACCGCAGCAAACTAAAGAGTTTGCCCATTAAATCCCGTTATTCTATTGAAAATTGACGAAAAGTGTCAGTTCTAAAATTAATAATGAAAGATAGTAATAAATAAATGTGAAGTATAAATGTATATTTAAGAAAATTAAAAAAAAAAGAATTATAATAAAATTCTAATTTTTATTTCAAGTGAAAATTATGCACATTATCAATATCAAAATCATTGAAAAATTTTTGTCATTATTTAAACCATTGGAAATCTTAAAAAGCTGTGTTTTATTTACAGATTATGTAATAACTCTCTATATAATAAATCTCTTATTAGAGGATTCACATGATTCTCTATGATCATCGCCAAGCTTAACATGTTAAAAAAAAAAATATCTTATATTTGAGCTTCATTGATTTTTATTTACTTTAATCTCATGTTTTTATCAACCAATCCAGAAATACATATTTGATTATAGAAAATCAGTTTTTTAAATATTATTTTTAATAAAATTCTTGCATCATAAAAATTTTGTATTACATTGACAGGCAAAATAAAATGAATCATTTTACCATAATTTCTGGAAAAAAATGACGCGCATTTTTCATGTTTCGAAATTGAATTTTTAACAGTATAATGTTTTTACCGAGATGCAAAATTTGCATGTTTTTGAAACATAAAAATAACCTATTGTGCACAATAAAGTGGTTGGGAAGTGTGTGAATATTGATGAAAATATAGTGAATGATTGAATATTGCTAAAATAATATTCCCAGATGAAGAGATTGTACAACAAGAAAATGTATGTGATGAGCTGTCAGAATTGGAATACGTAGATTATAATTTGGATCAAGATGTGGCAAATATTTTTATTAGGACAGAAAAAGATTTAAGAAGTTTAAGAATGCCAATCAATGAAAAATGGCAATATCAGCAAAACTAAAATATTCTTTTTTCTTTGAATCAATTTAATATTTATGTACCGTAATTCCTTATAAAATAGTATGAGTATTATACAAACGCATTTACTTTTATGAGTGAATATAAGTTCATTTGTGGGCATGAGTATGTGTATTTTCACTATTTTCCATATATAATCATGTCCATTGATTCATGATAATAAAAAATCACGTGAAAATCATATTCTAAAACAGCAATCACCAAACTATTAATCTCAAGCTACTAGTAACTGGATAGAACATTTTTTATAGATCGAGTCATCGCGCTACCTTAGTTCCTCCAATGAAATGACACAGAAAACACAGTGTGAAAAAGACAACTGCTTGTATTTCCTATGCAACTGCCACTATCAGCCTCATCCTATATGTAATTGCGTACAGATCAGTTATTCGTTTTTCCAAGAATAGTTTTTGATAAGGTTGAGAGCTTGTAAAGAGTATGCCATTAATAAGACGAACTACAAGACAGGATATTTTTAGCAATTAACATCATATCAGCTTTCAAAATATCTTTATTAATAAGTTTGTGAGCTTAGCAATTGATGCAGCTCCTACGATGAATCAGATAGAAAGGATTTATATCATTGTATTATAAAGACAACAGCTTTTCGAAATGTTTGGCTTTCCACTGTGAAATACATTAGGAGTTATTGTTTGGTAAGTTTCTAAATATGAACTAAAATGTTATAAAAATAGTGAACATAGTTAGGGCACATGCAGATTAGAGACATTTATTCAAAGCACAAACTGGTGAATTATATTGTCAATAGAGGGATCTACTACGTATATTCATTGGTGAAGGAGACACAGAATTCTTTTATTTTCAAGAGTTGCTTATTGTCGTAGAATTTTTGAAAGAGAGCGAATCTTTCCATGAACTTAGGGATCCAACTTGACAGCAGGATTCTGCTCATCTTATTGGTATCATCGAGATGAAGAATATCCTTAAAATGCAGCTCTAATCTAAGAATAAAAATATTGCTGGGGCGATTTCAGATGTTGCGTTATTCGCAAAAAAGCTCAGGAAATTAAAGGACAATCATCATCCAAGAGAAATACAAACACTTTACATTTGAAAAGAATCCTTGACTAGCAAGGGTCGTCCTTATAATAAGCAAATAATACGAAATTATTTCAGGTTTTAAAGAAGTGAATTAAACAAATGATTTCAAATGTCAGTTTGTTAAACCACCTTTCATAGGGACAGATATGGAAGAGCTCTTTACTTATGTCATAAAAATTTTCATTTTAAAGTGCATAATGCTACAGTGTAATTGGAACTCATTAATTTCAAAAATAATTTATCTGTAAAATCTCTTTCTCAAAGCTCTGTAAATACTTGACTTCTTGTTCTTTAATTTTGGTCCACCATTGGCTCAAAGTGAGAAGATCATGTTCAACCCAACATATCAATATCAGATTTCTTTTACCTGTATGAGATTTATTAAAAATAAGAATAAATATTCACTAAATCACTCTTGAGGTACTAAATTCGAATGTTAGTCATAACTTACTATCTAAACACTAAAAATCTCGTTGAATGTAAAAAACACCTTGCTCCTTTTTCCCTTAAATTAATAAGTCTAATATTTAAAAAAAAAAAAAAAAAAAAAAAAAAAAAAAAAATTGCTATTGTTATTTGTTATTTATCACATTAACTTCACTTCAATTTCTTATTTTTGTACAATTTCATTTTGATTTCGAATTAAAATTGATCCCCCATTTAGTAGAAAAATAAGTTTTTAGCTAAAAGCAAATAAAAGCTAAAAATATTAGTAACTCTTATTTACCAGCTCAAAAACTACATAAGTTGGCGAACATTGTTCTAAATAATTTCACCTGGAAGATTTTCACACATAGATTCACACATTTTGGAAGATCTTCAGGAATAACATGCTTGTCCTGCTAATTATAAGAAGCAACTAGATAGATCTAACTTAGAAACAATATCACAATGAAGAGAGGGTGGAAAATGATATAACTGATATAAGAAATGTCACAGAGAAGTAACTAACATAATAGCTATACCAAGGGGAATATATTAGGTTGGGGAAAAAGAAATCCATTATTTTTACGTGAACTTTATGTAGCTTCTTTTGGATTCACTTTGTAAAAAGGTTTAAAACAGCTTTCATGTAGATTTTTAGGTCTTGCGCGTTACGACTGCTGACATACGGTTAACTTCGATCATTTTCGATATTTTATAGACATTTTCGACGATGCTGTATCCACATGCGAAGTGCATCTCTAACATCAAAAATACCCGAACGGAATCGACGAAACAAAAATTGTACGTAACTGGTTGTTACAGTCTTATATAGGACGATAAACACCTTTCACAATTTTAGCCACCCGGCTATCTTTTTCGCCGTTACAAGATAAAAACAAAAATGTATCGAATTTTCTGTTTGTTGTCTTCCATTTTTGAAACCTTGTACTCGTAACTGAATTAATCAAACAAAAAACCGCAAGAGGATATTTTAGTGTCAAATGTCACCTTTCCAACGAGCATAAATCTGAAATTGTTTGATAGATGCCTCACGATATATCGATCACTACAGACATCTATGAAAAAATAATGAATTACTTTTTCCCCAACCTAATATTTAGACGATTTCCTACGTGAACTAATCGGATACTGTCATCTGCATTTCTGATAACTCGAAGTCATTTCTAGGCTTTGATAAAAATACAAGACGATAAAAACTCCGTTAGACGTTATAACGTAGATCATTCCAGAGTTACCATGACAGCATAGAACAGGTACTTTGGAAATAACTGTCAAAAGAAACAAGCGCATTACATCAAGTCATCAGCCATGGATATCATAATTTTGAAGCAAACTAGAAAAACGTTGGTACGGCGTAATCTAAATACTCGCAGATTTGTCAGAGGCTTTCCACTTACGGCAATTCACTGTCATCTACAATAGTCTGGTAGAAGAACATGTAATTTGGACACCAATATAGTGGGTGTATGAGATTTCCAACAAGTTTAGCTTACAATCTGATTAATGTCTGATCTTCATATGGAGAACTTCAGCGCTCCACAACCACTACGACAACATTTTTAAATAAAACCACTACTGTGGAGCTGCATTGCTCGTTTGGAGTAGAATAATTTTGATTTCCAAAACAAACCTGCATATAAATCGGGTAACATGATGGAAAAAATTTATCAGGACATTATATAACATTTGCATTTATTTAGAAGTTTCATGAGAACAGAATTTGTTAATGAAGGACAAAATCCATATTCACCATGTAAACAAATGCCTTTTGACCTGAAGATGCCACCTCTTCAGAATGGCCAGCCTATTTACCTGATTTGAACCATAAAACACGAGTCAATTGCATGAGTTACTACCTGTATAACAAACATACTAGAATTTTGAAGCATATTGTTTACTAAGTGGTGTAATCTTCCCCAAGATTAGCTCGATAATTCGACACTCATTATGCCTAGATGTTTTAGGGTGACAAAAGACGCAGCATTTAAATTAAGAGACTACCTATAAGAAATATTCTGGAATATATGCATTAAAATTTCCTTACATTGATATATCATGTTTTTACTGCAATAATGCAGTAGAAATATGATAAATTAATCTGAAATATATCATATTGATATATTTCAGAATCAATCAAGAAATAGGATATATTAATGAATCATTCAAAAAATACAATATATTAATGATATATTAATAAACAAACAACTCCTCACATAAGTGAGGAGTTGTTTATTATGAAAATTTTTTAAAATGTAAACTAATAAAGAATTATATTAAATTCACTAAGTAAGTCAAATAGAATTCTTTATCTTAGCCATTTTCTGAAAGTAGTGAAACTAAATGTATCAATTTTGGAGACGCAATTTAAAAATTTTCAGAAAAAATCAGAAAAATTACATAATAAACATCACTTTTATCTAGTCTGTTGAATTAGAGCTTAGAAAACAGACTAATAATTGAATTTTTACTAAATTCCATTGAAAATAATTTTTTGCATTAATTGTTAAATACAAATTTGTTTGTACATAATTTTAAAATAATCTATCTGGCTAATTGCTAAAAAATTTTGTTTTTTATTCATAAAACTTACTAATAAAATAATATTTAATATTATGTCTATAACTTTAACAATTAAATAAAAAAGATTGCTTGTTTTAGTGTTTTTATAAACATGGGGTTGAAGAAAAATTAAAACTCTGGTTAAGGTGCCACACGACTTTGTTGTACTATTGGCATGACAGCAATTAATCTATTTATATGAATAATAATACTATTTGAGTATTTGACAAAAACAATGAATTCAGAAATCACATTTCCAAGACCATAGTAATTTCTCTTGCATAGTTACTGAAGATGAATGATTCAGTTGCGATGTTCTCCAATGTACTTTGTACAGTTGTAATGAATCTTAAGAATGATTAGTGATATCAACAATATCAGCCAAATGATGTGTTTCTGGTATGACAAAGTCAACTTTTAGAACTGCAGAGCAGTTGTGATAACATTTGAGTTTTAACTCATGATACAAGTAAAAAATGTTTAGCATCAATACTTTATCTGAAGATGATAGCATTCTGCTGACATTTAATTAAGAATTCATGGGATCCAAGCATTCTATTGAATTTCAAATTATATAAATCCTTTTCAAATATTATGCCTGTACTGCCTAATATTAACTTTTATAAGTAAAATTTTTTTTCATTAAAAAAATTTTTATTTTACTATGTTGCAAATTGTAAAATTCACAAATTTCCCATAATTTCTTAATTTTTAATAAATTTTCGGTATGTTTTATTAAGATTTGTAAACATTACTAGTAATATCTCAATAATTAGGTATGTTGGTTTGATAATTATCAGTAGTTATTGTTAGAAAAATAATAGCAGAGACCAGATAAGTTTAACAAAAGTAATCAAGCTTAATAAGGTTGCAAAAATACTCTTCTTATTGAAATTAATCTAAAAAAAATTCAATATAAATACAACATTTAAATTACCCAATCAATATCAAAAATACAACTTAAAATATAATTCATTAAATTCTTAAAACATAATTCAAGTGAGAGCAACTAATTACTTTTTATTTACATTATATAAACAAAAAAGTTTGATACACTTTCAATGTAATTAGCAGTGTTAAATGCATTGATCAATGACTTAAAATGTATACAATATTGTCAACATTTTTTGTTACCATGGACATTATGTAATCTCAGAATGGTCCAATGTAAGAAATCTATTAATTAAAGAATGATGCTTTCTCATATCAACTGAATTTCGCTAGAATTAGTTCAAGAAAATGAATTCCTTAAAACGGTTTCTTAAACTTAAAGAATAGATTAAAAATTAACAAATTTCGATCTGCATACAAATGATACATACATATAGAAAACTTGCCAGTCCCCATATTTAACATATTTTCTCTCTCTTATTGTAATTGTTTGGTAAGATTACGCAGAGGAACTATCAAACTTCAGCAGTCCTTGATGACATGGTCCTGCATTGTCATACATAATCAACATAATTTTTTGTGAATGTAACTCTAATTTAAAAAAACATCATGATTAACTAAACCAACATTCATTCACAACTATTAAGTTAACTTTCAGTAGCATAAAAAAACAAAAGAACTTGTTTTCATTTCAAACTTTTGTGACAGTTATTCATACAGTAAACTTGCTTTTAAACTTCTATTTTTTAAATATTTTATATACGTTCATTAACTTTTAAAATTATTCCAAAATAATTTAAAATAAAATTTTCTCTTTTAAAAAATGTTTGTAATATTGAATTAATTCATTTTTTGAAAAATTTATGACAAATTTTCCAAAACTATGTATGAATCTTATACATTATATTGTTAATATAATCTTGCTAAACATTTTTCTAAAATATTAGTTTGGTAAACAGCGGTGTAAATAAAATGAACAGCCAAAAAGTGAACACTATGCTAATTTAAAATTATGAAAAAAATCAAAAATTTTACAGAAATTATGTATTTATAAAAAAATGTTTTTTAAATTGATTTAATTAAATTAAATTTAACACAATTTTTTTATTTCTCAAATTCATACATTCTAATGAATTTTATTCCAATAAATCTACTGATTTATTATATTCATAACAGAAAAAAGACATACACAACATTTAAAAATGTTTAACTTTGAGCACTTTATTTTAAATACAAAAGCACAATGAAGCAAGGACAGAAACATTTTTCTGTAAACAATATTTACTTTTTTGGACCACACAATTCTTGGAATTTGGAAAGGATTTATTCAACAAAATGACAAAAAATATTTTTGTGAAAAATATTGGAATATTAGACTTACAAATTTGATATTAAATACCTTATTTTTTTGGCATCATTATCTGGAAGCCAGAAAACCTTTTATATTAATATATATACATCCTACAATGTAAATAACTCAGCGAAATTAAAAACCAAAAATATAAATAAACTAATGCCATGTAAAGAATAGAGAATAAAAAAATTTATAACATATTTCATGTCTGCACAAAACATGTTAATATTGTACAATTCTTGAATTAAAAGATGCTTATATGTTAGGAATTTTCATGTAAATTGTTAATTGTACAAAAGATTTTTGCTGAAAACCTTAAAACAATTCCAATAGAAAAATAGACAATTTAAATTCAATTCTCCAATTATGTACAAAATTTTAATATCATAATGTATTACAGTACAGAAATAACATACATAAACATTTTTCATGGGGGATGAATTTTGTTTTCCAATTAAAATTAGAAACAATAAAATTTTTTGTACAGATGATATGCATTTCCCCAATTCTATTTCACATTTTTTACACAGTAATAATGAAACCAAAGTTTATAATATTTATTACCAATCTTTAAAATCTAACTATATTGGTTTATTTTTATAAGAATTCACACTATCTTCTAATGTACTAAAATAACAACATTTTTGTTCTAAAACCAGGTATAAAGAGAGTGCTGATGTCTCCCATAAACTTATAAATAAAACGCTTCCAGAATTATAATACAAAAAATATTTTAAATAAAATATAAAAATAGTTAATAATACTTGAAAAATTAACATAAAAAAATATAAGAAAAATTTCATTACTTTTATCTTACTTGCAAGCACCTGCTGTTAAGTTTACATTATAATAACATTTATATAATTTTGAGCACATTTTACATTAGCTGACAAACACATCCTTATGAATAGTCTTAAGTATTGGGTTGAGATAATTCATGGCTCCCTTAAAAAAAAAAACTGAAATATTGCAAAATTTACCAATTTTACATTTCCATGAATTTCTTGAATATAAAATTGCTTTCTCCCAAAATAAAAATTTTAAATTATTGAATATTTTAGCAATTGTATATTTTAATATAAAGTAACTAAAGTTTAAGATACAACAATATGCATGTAAAATGTATTCATTTGCTTTCACATAGACAAGAATACATTTGATACAATAACAGTCAGCATAAAAACAATTTAAACATAAAGAAAATTACTTGCTAAAAGAGCTTTTCAAAGCAGAAAACAATTTAACTGGTATCAGAGATCTAGGAAATAATTTATATGCTCCATATATTCCAAGGCCATATAATGAATACCTAATACCATAATGGATGAATCTTGACATTTTTGAAGGTTCAGGAACTCTATAAAATTTCAATAGAAATTTAGACTTAAGCACAACAATGGATAAGAATAAACATACATCTGAATATTACATAAAGAGGTTTAAGACCAAAGCATAAATGTACTGGATTTATTTGTCTTTACATAATAAACACTCATATACACTATATGACAGCAAAAATACAACTTTCCTTTTATATAAAATATTATTTTCTATTTATATTTTGTAATTTTAAAAATAAAAATAATTGCTAACATAACTATAAAACAATGGATCAGAATTTCATTAAACAATTTAACATTCCCTGCTCTTTTATAGCAAATTGATATCTATTTAAACTGAATACATTACATCTGCAATTTTCATGAAACTAAAATTACTAAAAATCTTTTTTCCTTTGATATAAATTGAAGATTTCTTTAACTTTTAACTACTCCTCTTTTTAATTTTCCAATTTATAAAAATAAAGTTTGTGAAAATACAGCGTTTTTTTGTACAAAAAAAAAAAAAAAAAAAAAAAAGCTTTAACATAATTTTCCGATTTTATGCATCAAATTTATATATAGTAATTTTAACAATCAATATTGGATTTTATACAATATTGATTTTTATCCTATATATTGATTGTTATTGTAATACTTTAAAATGCAGTAATACATTGTTTTAAGAAATAACAGGAATCGTGTACAATGTAATACATCATGAGTTCAATGTAATCTAAAGAGTAAAAATTTTAACATTAGGATTTTCTTTCTTTAGATTTTTCATCATTCAACCAATATGTGTGTTGCTACTAAATAGCAAATTCTACAGACTATTTAATAAATGTTAAAAGTGAATTAAAGTGGAATTGAAGCAACTATATTGTAGAATTTTTTCAATGCATTTTTTATTTACATACTTTAATTTAAAATAATAGCATATTTTCTTCCCAAAATGCAGACAAAGATTAATGAATTATTTTTGCAATTCTATTTGCATTTAGAAATTTTACAAGTAATATATTACAAATTTTCATAATAGTTTGATGGGCAAATTGACAATGAAGCTATTATCAATTATGATCAGATTTGTCAAAGCAGATTATAATAATTCAAGATGAAACTATAATGAAAAAAATATATTCTAGTTGATATATAATAGCACATATGGGAATGTTTAAGTATTAATCATTAACATTTCAGTTCTATTACATGTTTAGTATTACATAAGCATTTCAATTAAATGGGAATTTATGATTTGCTTATTTTTGCACACAGAGAAATGATTGTATTATTTTATTTTTCTGTATTCATTTATTGCAGGAATGCTAATTTTAATGGAATCTGCAGTGTTGCAAATGGATTCTATGTAACTGCAAACATACATGCTTTAGAAAAGCGCTGAACTCACAAATAGTCAAATTATAATTCAAAGTGTAAACCCTTCAGCTGCCAGCTTAATGATATAGTAAAAGTGGAAAAAAATTCAGAAAATAATGAACAAAAGTCTTAACAAAACAAATAACCAAGTGACAATTGTAGATTCAGAAAAGCTCATGGATGCAATGGACTGGGTTTAGTAATAAATAAAACTTTAAAAGTTTAATTTTTTAAAAAGCATTTCTAGAGAATTTTCTTTTTCATTTTTTTAAGTTACACTTGCCAACATCTTTTTGGACATAAGGCATTTATATAGTCGAAAAAGTCCAGTATATTCAGAAATAGAGCTTGCAGGTGGAAAGACTTGAGAGTGAACATGAAGAAGAGAGGGGCAACTAAAAAGATGTTCCCCAGTCATTTGCATGGTATCACAAAAAGGGTAAAGAGGAGAGTTGGCCAAGAAAATTTTGAATAGATAGGACAGCAGATAATTAAGTTTGGTAATAATTCTAAAACATGTCCTTCCTTACATCCTAGGAAAGAAAAAAAGTTGAGTATTACTATGGCTGTCAAGGAGGCTGGCCATAAATTTACAATCAACCAACTGAGTAATATAAACTTTATTTTGTCAAATTTGGTCCCTGAGAAGTCATTTGGCATTTTAAAGAGTAATCAGAAGACAAGGTGAATGGAGCATCAAAGACTCTCTGGCCAACCTGTTGGCCATGTATACTGCAATGGGAGAGGATTCACTGAAGAATGACCTCTCTTCCATTGCT
>JAPDSC010071008.1:0-15523 GCA_026290005.1 Latrodectus geometricus
TAATACTAAAAAAGCTTTCTGAGAAAGATTTTCCAAATTTTGCGGAAACATACCCTAAAAATAAAGACATTCCTAAATATTTCTAAAGGCATAACTGCGTATGAGAAAGAACAGACAACATCACGCTCGCAATATTAAAATGAATTTTTGATGTACTTAAACTCATCGGTTGTACACATACTGATTGAGAATCTATGATTAATAAGCAAATTGAAGAGTCAAATATATACCAATAAACATTGCACACTAAAATAATTATTAAAAGAAATGCGCTGTTTCATCATTATGTTGCTTACCATTTTCACCTAAAATATGCCGTTAATAGTTGCTGTTTAAAATCAAAACTCTTCACCTTATTTAAAGTAGCTCCAAATCATACTAGCAATCAGTTTCTAAACTTTTATCTTTTTCTCAATATAAGAAAAAAAAAGTAGCTAACTTTATCTTCAATGAAATATAAATAATCAATCCGTGTTTGTAAGCAATATGCAAATAGATATTTAAATTCACAAACATCGTAGTTTTTAAACAGTGACTTGATTCAGAATATTTTTTTTTTTACTTTTAATATGAAAAATGTTTTTCTGTTTTAAGCTACACTTAAGCTTTTTGTGACAACGTAATCAAGTAAAAAATGAAAACCTTGAAACTTTATCTAAAGACAATTAATGAGTGATTGTGGATTAAAAATTGGGAACCGATTTAAGAAATTTATAAATACTCGCTTAAATAACGGTTTCAACTGTGGAGAAAACGAATGATCTGAAAGCAATTAATACAGAAATTAACCAACAACAGAGTGTTTTGTGTGTTTAAATTCTGTTTTTTGTTTCTAATATTCTTTTCGGGATATACAGACGGAGGGGGGAAAATTTTTATTTAATTATACTAGAATAGAAATTATTATAAATTATTATACTAGAATAGAGTTATTTAATTTTACTAGAATAGAAAAGGAATTTCGTCTGGTATAAGTTTGGGTTTTTGTATTATAATTTAAATTAAAATTTAGCATAAGTCGGTCTTTGCATTGAAAATAAAATGCACATTTTAACAGTTTAAAAAATTAATAAAAAGAGTCAACGTTTTGTTTCACGCAAACAATATGATATTATGTGATTTCAAGTTAGTGAATATATTTTTTATGCAAATAATAAAATTTATTAAAACTGCTGCTAAAAGTTATAATACCAATGGAAGAATATAGCCAAAGTATTGGGTTATCCGGAATGTTCCTCCCGATATTTAAGGACAATTAAAACAAAGCTCATTTAAATATTGATATAGATTCATTAATTTATATAGGTACCATTCTGCTCCACAACCTTTCTGCATCTTTCGTGTAGCTTGAGAATTCCGTCCTTCCAGAATCTTTCAGATTTCTCTGCAAAACATTTTTCCAAATGGGTTTTGATCTCAACCAAAAAGTCGAAATTGTTCCCATTAAGGTAAAACCTTCATCCAGCATCCTCGCCATAAACAGCGCATAATATATTTGCGACTTGTGAGGCATTTTTGTCTTTTCGGAAAAAGAAAAGCATTCAATGCCTATAATGCACTTCATTTGCCACCCTGTTCTAAGGCGAACAAAAGTTATAAAAATGAACGAATCGTAACCAAAAATTTTTTCCAAATAGGGCTGAAGCTGTCTCTTTTAGAATATGTACACATGTCATTTGTTTTCAATAATTGTGATATATTCAATCAGGTCTTTCGCGCAAACCTACCGAAAATCGGTACGATCTTTCCTGACAACCCAATAAAATTAAAAAATCTTTCTTATAAAATACACCGCTAAAAACTTTTTTGCCACAAATAAAACATGCTTTGTAAAAAGACGTTTTATTTAACTAAAACAAACTATTAAAAGCATAAATCCATTACAGGAGGTATTTCCCTAATTATTCAGAAAATTTCAGCTGCGACGAAGGCGTGATTAATTGAATTTTAATAAAGACGTCAAAACAGATGAAGAAGGAGCGTCTGTTGATAGAGGTGTAGCTTTTTATTAATGCATCAATCACTGACTTAGTGAATTATAAAGGTATTTTTTGTTCAATGTTAGAGAAATTCTTTTTAAAAAAAAAAAAAAAATCATTCAACAAGTTGGTTGATTCTAATGCTAACACGTGTTGCTCCTTAATATATATTTATGGAATACAAATACATAATTACACTTATAAAATTTATTCAAATAACTTAATGTAAATATATCATAGTAATTGAAAATATGTTAAATGTATTCATTATCGAAAGTATAGATATTATAAAGACATTCATCATTGTGAGCATTTTGTAAGAATGTAAATTTTGAAATTTCTTTGTTGTACCCTTTCTATAATTAATATATATATATATATATATATATATATATATATATATATATATATATATATTATAATGTGTGTGAGTATAGGTAGGTAGGTATTAGACAGAAAAAAAATTTTTTTAATGGAAAAATGAAAATAAATATTTTTTTTATTTTTTAGACATAACACAGAATTAACATCAGATTTATAATTGACATTTATAAATTATCTTATAGTGTTAGTTTTATACAAAAATACTTTTCTAACAGGAAATAAATATAAATTCTAATTTTGTATTGATTTTTATTTTAAATTTGTAATTTCTATGGATTTATTATTAAATTGTATGGAAAATAAATCTGGGAATTATTTGAGAGATCAAATAATGTACCTATTACAAAATCCAGAGTTTCTAAAATAAAACATAAAAATGTAGATTTTCTTTAAGATATATTTGTTTATTAACTATAATCTTGCTGAAAATTATAACAATGTATTTAATGTATACTTAAAATTTTTTTATTTACTGCTATATAAGTTACTTTTAAGTTTCTACTTAGTATATTAGTAAATGATATTTTAACCCAATTTTATTTTACACTTTTGAAATAAAACTGTAAGAAAATTGTATTTATTTACTTATTGAATTTCGTCAATAATGATTATTTTATTTATTGGTACAGTTTACAGAAATCAATAAAGACATTGATATGTCAATAAATTTCAAACTTTTTAACAATGGTATAAAAAACAATAGCTGCCTTATTTCTATGGTATAGAAATAAGGCAGCTATTATTTTTTATTTATATGAAAGATTCAGTCATATCATATATTGGTTTTCTAATTTTCTCTAATATTTAACTAAGCTATTGAATTTCTATTGAAAGATCTGCAACCTTCTCTCAGATTTCAACTTTCTATTAATGTAAATACACACATTTCAATTCCTTTTTTTTCTTTTTTTTTTCTACTAACCTTGCATAATTTATGACCTTTAGAGACGCATTTCCATATTTTTAGTTTCTAAGCCAATGCGTGCTCTTATAAAAATGTTTTTCATTAAAATATGAAAGAGCTTTTACTTAAGGGAACCTTTTAATAAAAACATTTCTTTTTTTCCAACAGAGGAGAGCCAAAACATGTTCCTAATGCGAGCAGGTGGAGCACAGCTGCCTCGGAAATTCATTTCATGTTTGCAGGAGCATTCTTTATACTCAGTGCAGTCTAACACAACTTTATTCCTGGAGATGACTTTTATTTTGAATTTTCAAGGCATTTTATTATTAAATATTTTCTCCCAGAAAGTAATATCTGTGAAAAGCTGCTTTACTCCGTAGTCCTTATTCAAAATAATAGTATATCTGCTTCAAACAGACTTAGGAAAAAAAAAATATTTCAGTTTTAGAGTTTTTGTTCAAATGGTAAGTACATGAATGTTTCTTAGAAAATATGTTTTTTTTATAAATAGAAATTTCATAACAGAAAATAAAATTTTTGATAAGTATTTGAAATATTTATATTCTGTACGTATTAAAAACAATAGCTGCCCTACCTGTCTAGTGGTTAGCGTACCTGACTACAGATGGGTGGGACCTGGGTTCGAATCCTGGCTCGGGCATGGATGTACTTTCTCATTCTTATCTTTGTCCTTTCTTTGTGTGTGTGTGAATATTTGCCTACCCTATAAATGGGTACCTATGGCATGAGTGTACTGAGGAAGTTGGATTCCACACCAAATAGGGTTCAGTTGGAAAAGTGGAGCAGCGCACCCCATATTGCCAGCCTGGCTGGCACACGACAACAACATTAAAAACAATAACATTTTAATTAAACACACTAAGTTGTTATTTAATATATATATATATATATATATATATATATATATATATATATATATAATGTTTTCTTATTTATAATTGATATAAAGTAGTAAGTACAATACAAAATAAATTATACAAAATTTTTTGAATAAAATATAGTATTAATTAAAATATATTTGATATCCTAACCTGTTTAAAACTATCTAAAGATTTCCATGAAATCCATGACACCATGAACCCTAGCAAAGTCGAGCACCAGTAGTGGATTTGAGCGAACATAGCCAGAGTGAATCCCAAACAATCCAGGATGTGATCGGGGGAAGCCGGCCTCAGATTGCATTTACTGCACAATGAAAAGACTTTATGCCTAGAATCGAACGTCATGCATATCAGATGCCCACTTCTGAGTCTCAAGATGGCCGTTTGATCATGTCTGTCACCCCTGAAATCCAACGCGCCCCCTGCAGTCTTACTGCTAAACCAGGGAGAGGGGGAAGGGGCGAGCCAGACTTGCCTCACTTCTTTTTTCTTTAAAGTGAAAAGTTGTAAGTTAGTGCCCATTGGGCAACTCAGAACAACCTCTTTTATCCAAGATGTCAGCAGTTTCGTTGCCACGGATGTTAACATGGGAGGGAATCCACTGAAAGTGGACTTCTCTACCCTCGGCAAGATTTTTAAGATGAGTGATTATCTGCATGCCCATAAAGTCACACACTCCACTCTAGTCCTGTAGGTACTGAATCGAGCTTCGATTGTCGGTGAGGATCCAAATGTCACTAGATTTAGTCCCGTGGAGTACCGAATCTAATCTTGTAAATGTACCTGTTCTCTTACATAATTTATTGTTGTTACTGATGACACTTGGCAAAGCCAAGCTAGTCTGTCAAGGACTGGACTAATGAAGTCAGAAAGCGGGCCGTCATCCGTTTTTGAATAGTATATAATTTATATTGAATAGCATATAAGTATATAATTCATGCTTCATTTCTCGAAATAACAAAATTTTATTTTAAAATTATTTACTAAACAAATTAATTGTATATTTTTAATTAATTTCCTTACATTTTGTAATTTTAATTGGAAATTTTTTGTCTGTATAATCCAATTTCAATTCCGGTTTCCGGTAATTATTTTCAACTAGTTTAAGTTTGATTATATATTTTTTCCATTTTGAGAGATATCCAAGAACCTCGTTTTTGTAAAACATAGAAATTGCTTAAAAATAAGTTGTTTGTAAATTAATATTACCAAGAGAAATAAATTTCACTCCCAGAAACTTTCCTCATTAAAATATGAAAGGCATTTTCCTTAAAACACATTTTTCAGAAAATAAGGCTTGCAAAGTAAACCAAAATAATACTAAAAACTATCGGCTAAAACACAGCTGTTTCAGGAACTTATTTTAGATTTTCAGCGGTGTTCTTTATTAAATAGAGTCTTACATAACCTTATTTCTTTATCACATTTTTGTTTCGATTTTTTTAAAATTTCCGAAGACTTATTATAAACATCTTCACACGGAAAAGTAATATCTTGGAAAAGAAATTTAATCTTGTTGTTTTCTTTCAAAATAAGGGCGAGATTTTAATATTTGCTCAAAAATGATTTCAGGGAAAATCGTATTTAAATTAGGTTCTTTGAAAATATTTGGAGAGGGGAAATTTAATATTTGTACAAGATTTAGCTTTGTTAATGGAAATGCATTACTATTTTCAATATTATATGCGTATTTTTATATATTATTATGTTCGATAAAGTAAATGATTAATTCATATTTATTTTGTATAGCCGCAGTTTTATTAAAATTTAATTTTAGATCATATAAATTGAAATTTATAAAATTGATTTGTAAACATAGGAAACCTTTAGAAAACATAAACTATGATAATGTCGAAAAACCTTTGCAAAATTTCAAATTTTTATCAGCATTCATGCATATTATCTTATGAATATTTAAAATTTATAATTCATAAGATTATTTTAAAAATTGCAAATTTCTAAATAAAGCTTTAGAAATTTGCAATTTTATAAACTATGCATTTGTTTATATAGTTAACATGTATAATGTAGGCCGAGGTAACCTGGTTGCTTAGGGCGTCGTTCTCGTTACCAAAATGTGGTTAGTTGGAATCCCGGCTTAGCCGAAGATCCGTCGTGTTCACTAATGGCGACTGGGGCTCGTTAAATCCGTCGGGTCGTGATGTCCTCCATGTTCCCATTACAAATTAATACCTCTGGGGGTGGTTGGAGACAGGCTTTGGGTCTTCACTGGTTTCAATCACTAAATTGGAAGATTCAGGTGGTGATGCCATTTATGAGCCAAAAGTCGTACTTCCACCTTCAAATGAGGGTGCTCTATTTAAAAAAAAAAAAAAACGGAAGATGCTCCCTCTCTGATTTCATTCGCCTAGTCTCTGTGACGGATGGGCTTGGCATAGCCAAGTGTCATTAACAACATGTATAATGTATATTTATTTGAGCATTGGAAATATTTTTCCAGGCAACAAAAAATCTTCCACATTTTCAGAAGTAATTTAAGTAAAATGATTAAAAATTCTGATAAAATATAAAATGTAATTAGTCTTATATTTTTTTGGATAAGAAAAAAATCGAAATCCAATTTAATAAATACTTTTTTATCTCGCAAAATATCCAATTAAATTAAAGGAAAACTGTCATACCGATAAAATAAATGCATAATTATCGTGGAATATTTTTCAATAAGATTTTCGTTTTTAATTCTGTTTTAGCGTTAAATTATTAAATTTAAACTTCTAATAATTTAATAAGCAATCTACGAAATCAAGAGATTTCCTAATAAAATTTTCTCAATTCTAAATTTTAAATATTTAACATGCTAGAGATCATGTGGGGTAATCAATGCATCAAAATCGGACATGAAACTATTTATTAATCAGCCTTGCAATAATCTCGGGTTTGAATTCCAACTCAAACAAAAATATGTCTGGTTGCAATGTCCTCCATGTGAAATGATACCTCTTGGGATGACAAGCCAAGTATTGGAGAAATTTTCTGTTTGATCCCTGCTTCTTAATTACGAGACTTCCATCCAGCTGCTTCTTTCTAGCTGGTAGACCACAATTGAGGACTAGATGCCGGGAAGCATGCTGGTGTAACAACTCACTTGGAACGGGCGTGGCTATTTTCCACCTGCTTTTCTCTCCTTATATGCACTAACCGATTCTTGAAATTCACAACTTACGCGCCACCTTGAGTTCCATACGACAAACATTGCTTCAAAATTTCTTTCGTAAGTGACATGTTCCGTGTTCTGAAGTATTTTCTTATTTTCATTTGCTTTTATATAACTAATTAATAGTGTAAAAGTGTAAATTAACAGCGTATGAAAAGGAGATGAGAAATCTATTTTATTAAGAAGAATCTTCTTCAAAGGTCTACATCAACCTATAGAAGAACAATCTGAATATATTAGGTTGGGGAAAAAGTAATCCATTATTTTTTCGGTAGACGTCTGTAGTGATCGATATCTCGCTAACTGTTTTGATTACATGAAACAATTAAAAGGGAGAATGAATTTCGCTGAATATTTATGCGAGAGCCCACAGTAAACCTTCAACATCAAATCCACTTTTGCGCGAATTTTAGACTGAAATTCAGCTTGATTCTTTAGGGTGGAAATCCTTCCCAAGCGGAAGAGTGCGTCTGTAATCCCTTGAGAGACCAGATACTTTTTGTTTACTCAGACTAATGGTCAAACTTGCGCTGAAAGTTTGAGAATAAATTTAAGAAGTAGAATATTATTTGGAATTCAATCTGTAGCTCTTTAAGTGTTTTTATTAAACGAATAGATAAAATTATAAAGTTCGTGCACGAGTATATCTATTAAACTATAATATTAGGTTGCGGAAAAAGTAAACCATTATTTTTTCGGTAGACGTCTGTAGTGATCGCTGTATCGTGAGGTATCTATGAAACAATTTCAGATTTATGCTCGTTGGAAAGGTGACATTTGACACTAAAATATCCTCTTGTGGTTTTTTGTTTGATTCATTCAGTTACGAGTACAAGGTTTTAAAAATGGAAGACAACAAACAGAAAATTCGATACATTTTCGTTTTTCTCTTGTAACGGCAGAAAAGATAGCCGGGTGGCTAAAATTGTGAAAGGTGTTTATCGTCCTCTATAAGACTGTAACAACCAGTTACGTACAATTTTTGTTTCGTCGATTCCGTTCGGGTATTTTTGATGTTAGAGATGCATCTCGCATGTGGATACAGCATCGTCGAAAATGTCTATAAAACATCAAAAATGATCGAAGTTAACCGCATGTCAGCAGTCGTAACGAGCAAGACCTAAAAATCAACATGAAAGATGTTTTAAAACTTTTTTACAAAGTGAATCCAAAAGAAGTTACATAAAATTCACGTAAAAATAATGGATTTTTTTCCCCAACCTAATATATATATATATATAATATATATATATTTATATGCAGTTCTTATGGGAGTGAATTTGAGAACAGAGATAAAAGTAAAGAAGAATCTGAATTAGGAGAAAATATTTTTGTAAGCAAAAACCTAAGAGTGTTTGAAATAAAGAAAGACCAAATCAAAAATTTGAAACATGTTTTATCTCAATTTGTTCATTTAGGAAAGTGATAAGAAACGAAAACAGAATCTATTCAATTTTATAATGCAACAAAAAGAGTTGTAGATATAGTTGGTGAAAGGTTTGTGTGTCGTATGCTACAACTCAGTAAAACAACAGATGGCCAATGGTTGCTTTTAATGCACATTTTACTACAGAAAAATAAATAAAATAACAAAATTATGATATTGCCATCGATGAATCTTCCTGTGCCTAATTTGTAGTTATGAACCTAATTTATTTCTCAAACTTTTACTTGTGAATATCCATTTTCTTATATTTATTTGCGAAAAGTGTATGTCAGTTCAAAATCTTTAATACATATGCGTATCTCTGCTTTTATAATTTATGAATGTTATAATCTCCCTTAATGTGAATATGATATCTCCCTGTTTTCAGTGACCCCCAATGTCAGTGTCAGGAGTTAATAAAATGCTTTTTGCCCCTTCCGGGTTAATGAAACCTTTGTTTCAAAAACTTAATAGTACTTGCTGATTTCTAACTTTAAAGTCTGAATGCCTTTTCAAATAAAAATATTTGTACTATGAATATTATTTACAAAATGTTTTTAGAAATGTGTATTTCATAAGTTGAAAAAATAACTTATTTTTAACATTAAAAAAAAGAGATTGATGTAGTTAAATATTTTTATTAAACTAAATTGATTTTGTAAATGTAAAGATAATTTATCGAAAGAAGTATATTTCATATGCAAGCAAATTGTTAATAAATTTATTATTTAAGAAATATTTAAAAAATTCATTAATAAAACATGCTTATTTTCTCACATGTTTATATATGTATTAGATTCATAAATTACTTGCACTAATTTCGTTTATTATGTTGCGTAATTTAGGCAAATTTTCAGCATCTACAGGATATTTATTGAGCTTGCAATATCTGTCACGCCATTACACCAATTAAAAGTGGTTCTAAAACACCACGTGTATTTACAAGTACCGTTTGGTTTACAGTTAACATTGACACAATACTTAAGATATAAACACAAAAACTGAATATAAATTATGAAAACCGTTATAAAAATTTAAGTGTTTTTAAATAAAATGAATATAACATTTGTAACTTTATGAAATAGAATTTACTTGATTTCACTATGACCATATGATACACGATTCATCCGATTTGCCGAAAAAAGCTTGGCAGGTGCAGCCATCTAGTGGCCAAAATAACATTTGCTGTTATTTTAACATTTGCTTTATTTTATAATTTATATTTTTACATAAATATTTAATTAAGGTATTAAATTTCTCAAAATATTTCATTTATTTTGCTAAACAGCATATTTAAAAGACGACGTACTAAAGGTATAATCATGTTCAACTATTAATGCAAAGTGCTTTTAAAGAATCTTTAGTTTCAACATACCTTTCGTGGGCTTCGAATTTAAAGACACAGCTGAATTTTAAATCTCTGATACATTTCATCATAACTGATTTATTTAAGTAATATCAATTTCTTTAAAGGGTCTACTATTGATTTTTTTTCATATGTTTTCAACTGCTGTGGACGTTTAAATGATGCAATCATTAAGAGAATAGAATTTATATCATCTAATGATTTTATTTATCATGTTTTACTCATATTTCAATGTTCACATAAGTCCAGTGGCAGATCGGTTACAAGTATGTTAGCCGTTTTTCAATATATACTTCTTAAAAATTTAAAATTTAGCTGCAAAAAAATTCACTCAAAGGCTTGAGTCAAACTTAAGTCTTTCCAAATCTTGTCGGAAAATGAAATATATATGCAGTCAAAATAGCCAACCAAGGATAATGCTGGTTGAAAAAAATACTTGGTAAGGAATTTTATGCATATAATATATTTTAAATCTTTAAATGATTTTTATTACAAATCATATATACATTTTTTGAATTATAATAGCTTATGTTCTTCTGAGAAATAGATCACATGATTAGCAAGCAAGAGATTTAATTGAAGTGACGGAAGTCTAATTACAAATCAGCATTGTTACAATTAAAAACAATTCATCTAAGTCACATTTCATTGTTGAGCTGTCTTTGTTGTAGTACTCAAGAAAGTGCTCTAATCGTTCTTGAACACTTTATTGACTTAGGATTTTTATTCTTTAATCATTAAGAAATCGTATTTGAGTATAATGCAGAAAAATTCAATTAAAGTTCAATTACAGAAAAAGTATTTAGATAGCATACTTTGTTAGGTCATTTAAAAACACTTTATTTTAAACAATTATTTTTGATTGGAACACTTTATTTTAGATTTATAAAATATAAAATTACATAATATTAGCACAATTCTTTGTTTTTTATGATTTCGTATATTTATTAAAATCGCTATGAAAATATTTTGTGTTTCTATTTAATTGAGAAATTGAAAATAAATTCAAAGTATTTTTAAAACAGCAATCAATTTTTTATCAATCAAACATTTATAATGGACTCAAAAAATACTAATGAGTTTACATAGTACCAATAATTTTCATAAAATAACAGGGAATTGTGGAAGACTTATTTTCAAAAATTAAGAATAATATTCGACATTTAGTTTGATGTGTATCGTTTGTAGGCTTATGTTAAAATTTTCTTAACTAATTTTAACCAAATTAGAGATAAGAGGAATGGTTTTATTAAACATGATAAAGCTCATAAATGTATAGTGTTTGAAATATTTAACAAATCACAATAAACAAAATAAAATAATTAAATTAAATTAAAAATCATAATTTTATAATAAAAATTCTAAGTTATGCCTTTTCCATTAAGATTGCCTTTGGGCGTTCATCGTCTTGTGTCAACTGAAATGAAAAGATTTCTCCACTATAAATCTTTATTCTAATTAAATTAGTTTGCATAACCACTTTATTTCCAAACATAATAATTGTTACATCTACGAACGAACTAATAACAGAGCAGCAACAACAAGAAACTAATGCATAACAAGATGTGAATAAATACTGTCATAAAAACTTCCTTGTTGCGACTAGCGCCATCTACTCACGGTTTTACAGGGAAGGTAGCTGTAATTATAGCTGCTACATTTGTTAAAAATCTACAAAATTTCGTTTCAATATAATTAAAATTTCTTGATTAATTACAAAAATTAATAGAAAAGTAAATAACATGAATTACGCTTATTGTTTGGATTAAATGTCTCGTTTTGATCTCACATTAAAAAAGTCAATAAATTAACACAATAAAAAAATTTTAAAAAAAATATTAAATCGTCCTTGCCGATTTAAACTAACGATAAAGTGGATGTTATAATTTATTTATTGCCTGCATAAACAATTATATTTAATGGGTTTTACATGTTACATGATGTAACTTTATCTTTACTTAATGGTTTATAAGTATTTATTTTTTAATAGCGATATCAAGAGAAACAAATCTCCAATAATTTACAAAATAACCCATCCCATTAAGATATTGGCGAATATTTTCTTTCCAACTGCTCACTGAAGAGCTCATCCCACTGACACATTGACTTGTTTAGAATGGGTGGACGAAACTGTATATTCAACATTATGGGTGAAAACGATTGTTTCTTTCACTCACAGACCAATTATAAGTAAAATAAAATGACGTACACATGATCTCAACTGTAACGAAAGAAACAACCACTTTATGGTTAATAATAAAATAAGATCAGTTAAAGCCTCAGGCAGTATTTACATTTATTAATCTATGGTTTGTATGTTAATATGTTTAGGTAATAGGATCGTTTAAGAAAGAAATATAAATGTAAAAAAAGCATAAATTATCTTTAAAAGAAAATTATCCAATAATTTAGCACGAAAGATTGTTAATTTATACGATTGTCAATAAGAAATCAGAGTCCACACAATTATAAAAACTAAAAATGCAATTACATCACACGATTTTGAAACTTCTTTCAAAATATTCCATACAATCACCTCCGATATTAAACATTTGTAATATACAGTGATATTATTACGGATTCCCATGTTATATACATATATTGTTGGTAATTCATGTATCTAGGTATACTCTGCATTTTATTTAGGATCTAGGAAAATCTTTAGAGAAACTAAGCATTGAGTGACTCGTAGAAAATCATGGTGAACCATCTTAAAATAGAGAGAATATTTTCAGGACAATCACGCTGCTCCTGCCTTATCGCACATTACACTGGCAGCAACGACAGGAACTGAATAAATTTGATATGGAAATTTTTAACAGTGCCGACCATGCTGTTAACGGTTTCCCCCTTTTAGTTAAACTGAAAGTCTTTCTGGGTACTTAATGTTACGAAATTCATGAGGACTTTTAAGAATGTAGTTTCTTCTTTATATAGAGAAGTGACATCAAACGAATGAAACATGAGAATCTTGAAGCTCGTGTTTTGATGATTTAAATGTGAGAGGTTATTGTGTAAAGGCATACAGCAAGTTTCAGGTAAAACTGATTTGTTTTGTTTTTCTCGCTAAATATTGTTAAGCCATTTTTATGGTAAAAATGTGTCTTTGATTCCTGAAAGATATTTGGAAAAAATTCCAATATATCATCACACGATAATCCTCGTATATATATATATATATATATATATATATATATATATATATATATATTATAGGATTATTGATTAATTGAATCAATAATTATTGATTAATCAATGATTGATTAATTGCGGGGATACAAATGGAATAGTACCAATATTCGTTGTTGTTGTCTTGTGCCAGCTAGGCTGGCAGTATGGGGTGCTCTGTTCCACTTTTTCAACTGATCCGTAATTTGGCGTGGAGTCTGACTTCCTCAGTACACACATGGCATAGGTACCCGTTTATAAAGTAAGCAACCATTCACAATTTATTTATACTAGGAAAGGACAAAGACAGGAGAGATAGAGAAAGTATATCCATGTCTGAACCAGGATTCGAACAAAGGACCTCCCCATCAGCAGTCAGGTTTGCTGGCAACTAGACAGGATGGGAGGAACCAATATTCGTTTAGAATTAAATTAGTCAGCAATATGATATTAAAAAAAATTGCATTTACATGTTGTATAAGAAATTAATGGTATACCGTTCTGGATATTTATTCATGTTAAAAAAATAACAATTAAATTTTAAAGTATTACACTTTCCAAAGTTTTGTGATTAGATTGAATGTAAGAAAAAAACAAAACTTACTTTTATGCTACAAATTTTAATATTTGTTACTTTAATTGTCTTTTTAATAAACAGGTAGAGAATTGTTGTTATTACATTTAAGGTAATAACTTAAATATTTGATAATTTAGCACATTTATCTAATGAAAGTATAATGTGGGAAATTTATTTTCTTAAATAAAATTAAGGTCATATGTCATTCAGCTTACATAATTATTTACAAAATTCAGGTATTGAAATGAATACGGAGTTTTTAAAATTTAATTCTACATTTGGAATAAAATACATTTTTTATTTTTCATTGAATTTAACTTCAATGAAAAATAAAAAATGTAATTTACGTGTTCATCAATTAGTCTTGATCATTAAGAGTTTTTTTTTAAAAGAGTAAGAATAGTCTTAATGTTTTCCATTATTATTATAATTAAGAAAATATACGAATATTCCTGTATATATACCTATCATATTTTAATAGTATTATTATATATCAAACATTGAGTAATACATCAAATTGAAAACAGTACACCTAAGCCAACAGGTCTTTATTTTTAAATCTTCCATCATATGTTTCACTTGCGAAAATCTGAAGACGAGAGCTGTTGTTTAACTTACTATAAGAAAATTATTAACGTATTATGCAAAAGTTGTGGAAAAAACATATGGTTATAAATAAAATCTTTAGTAAAAATTCTGCTACGTGCATGAATACCTATGTGTTTAAAACCACACAAAATATAAATAAATTATTTTAAACAAATTCTCAAAAAATTTTAATTCTATTAAGACTTTCTAATATGATTCAATGTACAAATCATAAAAAAATACGGTTTTTGTTTTAAAAAATTATAGTTTTTTGAATTTTCGTAGCTGCCGCCTACCCAATTCAGGGTTCAGCGTGCTTGACTGCGGATGGGGTGGTCCTGGGTTCGTAGCAAATACAAATATTTAAAAATTATTAATTCTGCATTATAATGGAACAATTTAATTTACAAGTTTTAAAGGACTAGTCAACTGTTATAACAGTGTATTAATACAATATAAGAGTTGTAATATTCATAAATACAAATTATATTGATTAACTGGGTATGCAGAATTTAGTGAGATTAAAATTTGACTTCAATATTTAAAGTTGAAAAAAAATTTATAAATTATTAATTAATATTCCAATTCTTGTGTTTTTAAAACAATAACATAGAAATGTTTGAGAACAAAATATTTTTAAATTTTTATGTGTGTATTTATTACGTATGTCCCCAGCTTTTATTTGAGATAAAAAGAAAAAATGAAAAATGTATGAGGAAGTGACAAACAAAATACTTATAAAATATTCAATTTACTTTAAAAGGGGAGGCATGAAAATTTTAATTATTGTTGCATCAATTTTTAATAAAATTTGCATTTTTTGATTCGCCAAAGCGTTAAATTTGAAAAATATTCTTGAAAAGTTATCCTCTAGTTCTTACACCAGAAGATAAATATTATTTCTTGTTATTTTTTAAAATACATTAAGATTTCATCCTTAATTCAATTTAATTGAAAAGAATTTGCATTCCGTAAAACCCTATAAATCCTTAATTGGCACAAACTCAACTGGATAATGATAAGAAGTTTAATGAACATAAAAACGAATAAATAT
>JAPDSC010071017.1:15292-60068 GCA_026290005.1 Latrodectus geometricus
ATCGAGACATACCAGGAAAGGACAAAGATAGAGAGAGAGAGAGAGAGTGTACATCTATGCCCGAACCGGGATTCAAACCCAGGACCTAACTATCGACAGCCAGCTCCACTGACCACTACGCAGGCACCGCATAAAAGTCACGTATGAAATAACAAAAAAGCTTCTTGAATAACGAGGAATTACTTTTTGAAACGCGTAATCCAAATTCGACTAGTCCAATCAGAATAAAGAAAAACAGGAAGGCGAACTTTACCAAAATACCGTAAGTATCTTATATGAAATTATACAGACCAGAATTCAACAGGAGAGCATTGAATACAACAATATACACTACTGGCCATTAAAATTGTTACACCAAGAAGAAATGCAGATAATAAAATGATATTTATTGGACAAATATATTATACTAGAAATAACAAGTGATTAAATTTTCAAAAAATTTGGCTGGATAGATCCTGAGAAATCAGTACCCAGAACAACCACCCCTGGCAGTAATAACAGCAGTTAAACGCCTGGGCATTGAGTCAAACAGAGATTGGATGCATGTACAGGTACAGATGCCAATGCAGCTTCAACACGATGCCACAGTTCATCAACCGTAGTGACTGGCGTTTGGTGACGAGCCAGTCGCTCGGCAACCATTGACCAGACGTTTTCTATTGGTGAAAGATCTGGAGAACATGCTGGCCAGGCCAACAGCCGAACATGTTCCGTATCGAGGAAGGTCCGTACAATACCGGCAACATGCGGTTGGGCATTATCCTACTGAAACGTAGGGTTTCGCAGGGTTCGAATAAAATGTAGAACCACGGGTCGCAAAACACCAGAAATGTAACGTGCACTGTTCAAAGCGCCGTCAATGCGAACAAGAGGTGACCGAGACGTATCCAAAGGCACCCCATACCATCGCGCCAGGTGATGGGCCAGTATGACGATGACGAATGCACGCTGCCAGTGTGCGTTCACCACGATGCCGCCAAACACGGATGCGACCATCATGATGCTGTACACAGAACCTGGATTCATCTGAAAAGATGACGTCTCGCTATTCGTGCGCCCAGGTTCGTCGTTGATCACACCATTGAAGGCGCTCTTGTCTATGACGCAACGTCAAAGGAAGCCGCAGCCATGGTCACCGAGCTGAGAGTCCATGCTGCTGCAAACTTCGTCGAACTGTTCGTGCAGACACTTTTTGTCTTCCAAACGACCCCGTTTCTTGACTCACGGCTCGTGACGTGGTTGCACGATCCATTACGGCCATGTGGATCATATGCCTGTCTTCTCGGCTGCTAGTGATAGGTGGCCATTGAGATCCCGCATGGCGTTCCGTATTACCGTCCTGAACCCATCGATTCCATATTCTGCTAGCAGTCATTGGATCTCGACCGACGCGAGCAGCAATACTGCGATAAGATAAACCACAATCCCGGTACGCTACAATTTGACCTTTATCAAAGTCAGTAAAGTGCTGGTACGCATTTCTCCTTCTTGCACGAAGCATCACAACAACCTTTCACCAGGCAACAACGTTCAAATGCAATTTGTGTATGAGGAACCGGCTGAACAATTTCCTCATTTAAACGCAATGTAGGTGTCGCTACTGGCGCCTGCTTTGTCTGAATGCGCTTAAAAGCTAATCATTTGCATATCACAGCACCTTCTTCCTTTGGTATAAATTTCACGTCTGTAGCATGTCGCCTTCTTGGTGCAGCAATTTTAATGGCCAGTAGTGTAGTTTGTACTGGGATAACAATACATATGGAGTGTAATTGTCTGACACAAAATTTAAATATAATGTGATAAAATTTAAAAAACTAAACAGCTGATCTAACCATTTTATTTTTTTATTTATAACTTCGACAATTTAATTGTAATTGAAATTTACATATAACTCACAAGAAATCACACAAATTTAATTGGATTTAATCTAAAAACCTAACAAAAAAATCAGGTTTGAGTGTATATGACAGCAATAAAAGAACACGTATGATATATTCGGAATGGAAAAATATCTTAAAATGTAATCTAACAAAAATGACGATAATTATGCAAAACTAGATTAATAAAGAAAATCAGAAACATATCATAATATGCTGGTTTAATTTGTATGTGATATTGAAAAATATGAAAATTCTTTCCATCGAACTTAAAAACATAGAAAACAAGTAAAGAAGGATATTAAAAGTTTATGATGTAACTTGAAAGTGGGAATTACGTTGCCGGGTGCCTGTTTCCGCTTTCTGGAAATAGCGCTAAAATATATTAACCCTTTTGTGCGCGACTAGGTCAAGTATCGAACCTGCTACTTTACAAGCAGGACGACAACATCTTCTTCCACATGTTTATATGGACCCTCAATTATCGAATTTCATCATCAAGTTTATTCTTTTTATTAGCCATAAAGTGATTGTTTCTTTCGTTACAGTTGAGATCATGTGTACGTCACTTTTTTTTATTTATAATTGGTCTGTAAGTTAAGCAAATAATCGTTTTTACCCATAATGTCGAATATACAATTTTGTCCATGATCCAAAACAAGTCAAATTTGTCAGTGGGATGAGCTCTTCACTGAGCAGTTAGAAAGAAAATGGTGGCCAATATCTTAGTGGGATGGATAATTTCATATTTTATTGGAGATTTGTCTCTCTCGATACCGCTATTAAAAAATAAATACTTATTCATCATTCAGTAAAGATAAGCTTATTTCATTTAGCATGTAAAGCATATTTAATATTAATATTGGATTGTTTATGAAGCAATAAATAAATCATAACATCCACTTCATGGTTAGTTTAAATCGGCAAGGACAATTTAAATGATTTTATTTTTCCAAATTTTATGAATGATAAAAAAAGGATTTATATTTTTTTTATTCTTATTTTCTATAATAAAGACAAATTTTATCATTTGTTTGTAATACTTTGTTTACAGTAATTTAAAAGTTTGGAGAATATAGCAGTACTAAATAAATGTAAATTGATTGTTGAGAAATCTATACACAATCACTGAACTACTTTATTAAGAAACCTTTTATAAACTTCAGAAAAATAGTTTAATTGGGTGAAAATGCGCTTTAGGTCCCCTACTCTGCCAACTTGGCGAAAGTGTGCTATGGGTCCCGTACTTGGCGGGTTTTTAAAAACGCTGTTGCCATGGCGATAATGGAATACGATTTTTAAAGGTTTTAAACTAATTAGCAACCAATGATAATGACCGATTTTTCAAACTGAAACTAATTAACGACCAATGAAAATGCTAAAAGAAAAAAACCAACCAATGAGCATGCGTGAAAAAGCGCAAATTATTTCCTTCGAAGGTTGCCATAAAGAGCTCATTAGGTATAAAAACGTCCGGTTTACCACGCTTGGTGCATTTATCGCCAAGTTGGCAGAGTAGGGGACCTAAAGCGCAGATTAACGGTTTAATTGTCTTAAAAAAGTTAGGTTTATTTCTTCATTTTCTCTTGAGGTTGAATGAAATGTGGTCACTCATTATATTATGAGTAAAGCGCCACCTCTCGATATTTTATTCAATTACAGAAAAATGTTTGTAAAACATTTTTTTTTTTTTCATCTGAATATCTAAATTGAATAGAAGTGAGATTTTAGTTTTTTCATCATGGTTTCATATTTTTATAGTAATAAAATACTGCATTTGAGATTTATTTTTATCCTGAAATTATTACAACTATTCGCGTATTTTTATTGCGTTTGATAAAACATTCTTCCATAAACATTTTCTTAGAATGAAATCATATTTTGTATTTTTCTTATTTTGAAATTCCATTCACCTGCTCGAGTCAAAAGGTGATTTTCATAAAATCCTGTTTAAGTGTGAAACAAAAATAGTTATTTTATATATCTCTCGATACAAGAAATCTTTCAAATAATAATTAGTAAGTAATTTTTATATCACGTTGAATACATACACATTACTTAATCTTAAACGATATTTATTTCAGACTTAGAAAATAATTAATTGTAACTAATCAATTCTTGTTTAACATGATTTTTGAAATAGTTTCGTGTATGCAAGCATTTTGCTCTGTCACCATGAATGGCTTGCATTTGAAAAATAATAATTTGTCGTAATTTAATCGTATAGAATGAGCAAAGAAAGGTGTAATTATTGCAAAAATATTCAAGACATTGACCGCTTGCTTCAAAACGACAGAAATTCTTCCGAAAGTGAAGACTCGCATTTTCCATGACTTTTTATCAAGATTAACTGTTACTAGCCAACGCCCAGCCTTGGTTGTTCAGCCCTGTGGTGGCGTTGCTGAGACGAGCCCTCATAAGTTCTTTAGTCTGATCCAGTGTGGAGTGGTCAAGAGCTGCAGATGTTCGCCATTCATCTCTTCGTGTCCACACAGCGAAGCAACGACTTATATTCTGTGTAAGGCAGGCCGCAAATTCGTAGATGATCGCATGAGACATGTATCGAGAGACAAGCCGAAGATCTCGCGAGATTCACATGAGGCCAAATGACGTCACAAATATCTTAATTACGTCAAAAAATGGGGGGAGTGCGAGACAAATCTGGATATCTAGCTGGATTGAAATATCTGGCAACTTTCCGCGAGAGAGCTAATTTCAATTTCCGCAGAAAAAAATATACCACGTTGATGTCGAGAATACAAGTTATTACAAGTTTACATTTGAAGAGGAGGAGTTAATTATAAATCTTTATAGAGGTAATAATATTTTTTTAATATTGCAATCGGAATGTAAACAATGATAATGTAAACAAATTCTCATGGGTTTAAAATATCCATGACGTCAGATTACAACGTCACATAAAGACCTCCATAAGACGGGGTTTGTATACCATAAGACGGTGTCTCAATCGGATGGTCTACCGAGTTTGCGGCCTGCGTACGTGAGATAAAAGGTAGTCGTGTCTGTTTTTAGACGAAAGTTGTCAACTCTTACGACTCGTGGGAGGCTGGGATCGATTGGCCCATTGTTGACCAGGCTTATCCACCTCTTACCAGTCGACTCTTTCCGCAGGTATTCACTGCAGACTAAATTTGCTGCTTTGCAATATATAAGCGAGGAGGGTTGCTGAGTGCCTTTTTTGGCCAGACGATCAGCCTTTTTACCAAGATTAATTGTCCTTGACAAAGTCAGAGAGATCAAGTTAGATGTTTTACGAATTTTTAACGTCTATTTTAAAATAAGCCTGTATTAATTTACCGTATTTTTCGCCGTATAAGACGCACCCAATTTTAAAGGAGGCAAATCTAAAAAAAAAAAAGATTATGAACCAAATTCTGTAGTAAAATATTTTATATCAACTGTATAACGTGCACGATGACTCCCCGTGGAATTGTTTCTTTTGGGAATGTTTTCCTTTTAAAGATCGACATTTGCGGCAGTTTGGTACCATCTGCACAGCAGGACAGCACAACCGAGTAGTGGGTTTTCTCATGCCCTGAGGTTTTTACGATTATGCTTTTGGCTCCTTTGTTATCTACGGTTCAGTTAGATGGCGGGACTTCATCCATGTTCCCAATCTGGCTCATTTCAAAGTTACAGGGGTAGGAGTACTGAAATTTTTTTTTCAGGACAATATTTTCAAGAAATATCAGGACATATGTCAATAATTAAACAAAACCAATGTTACTTTTACATACTAATTTCTGTTTTATGAATATAACACATTTTAGAGAGGAGTATACTATTTAATAAATTTTGAGTTTTTAATTTTTAATACAAAAATATGAAAAATGATACAGAAATTTAAACTTTTTATACTGAACATTTTTAAAAACTAATAAGTTACATGATAAATGCTTTATATTACAGTAAATCTATATGTATAACTAATATCCATTTTGAACTGGATGCATTAGCATTTAATTCCAATAATTTAATACTACTCTTTTTCAACTAATCATTCACAGATGCAGTCTCTGCATTAGCAGCAGATAGCATCATTTGTCTAACTTTCACATCACTCATGATCATCACTAATAGCACATGCTATTTTTTTATTTGCATCATCCAAAAGTTTTTGAGATGCACACTTATTATCAAGCAAATATTATCAAACAAATTTTTCTTTTTTTTTTCTCAAGTTCATTAATTTTTCTAACACGTGCGATTTTTTAAACTTTTTTTCACAAGTATCTTTTATGTCTTCCTCCTCCTTTCTTTTCTTCTCTAATTGTGTTGCATCTTTTGATTTTGACATAGATGATGCATATTCTGCATGTGAGATTTTTGAATGTAATGCATCATTTCTTTATATATGGAATGGAGGAAACAGAATTGCCATGCATTCCAAAAACATCATGACAAATGAATAAACTTTGAACTGTTAATTCCAATAAAGCTTTCTCCTTTGTCACAACAGAATTGTTAGTCGAAAAAACTTTTTCTGGTTCGGAATTTACATTTAATAACGACAGACATGCTTTAATAATAACTTTAGAAAGAGTAGGATATTTTATATAACCACCAGCATCTTTTATATCAAAAACTGCATTCCAATATTTACAGATATTTTGGTCATTATCATTATCATTCATAAGCAAAGTCGCATAATTACACATGTAAAGAATCCACTATTCATTCATCTTATCAAAGTCTGAAGAAGTTTTATTCACGAGGAATATGTTAAATTAATCTGCTAAATGAGCTCCTAGACTCTCCCTCTTTTTATTATAAGGAGACAAACACTGGAAATCTTAGAGTAAAGGATTTATAGAGAGTTTTTGAAGCAAATGCTTAGAAGTTGCTACATAGCAACTTCTGACACTTTGTAGAAATGTTGTTTTATCTGTAAGCTTTTCCCGTATTGCTGTTGTATTATGACCTATTTAAATCTTGTTTTTAAGTTTAATCAGTTTTTTCCTGAATCAACATTTATTTATAGCGACTTTACTCCATTTTTTTCGCAAATTTCTTCCGGATTTAAAAATTTAAACATGATACTGCGAATAAGTTAATTTAACTTATTGTACATCACATGTACTAAAGGTTAGACTTTTTGCATTAGAAGTAAATATGGTTCAAAAGTTTCACAAAAAATGAAACAAAATGCCGATATGTCTTATGGTCTTTCAAATGTTTTATAATCCGAAGATGTCAATCAGAAAGAGGATATTTCGACTCTTTAGATACTTTAACAATAAAATATTCTTTTAGAACATCATATTGCTCATCGATTTTCTCACAAATTGACCCCAAAGTTAACCAACTTCTCTCAACATAACGAAGGAAACTAAGTCTAGTTAAGGTTTCTTCCAGTATTTCCAACAGTAAGGAATGATAATCTTCTCTTCTTGAAAAATTGATGAATATCTACAGCAAATCTATCAATAATACAATCAATTGTATCAATACCATTACATAGTGCTCCATGGATTATGTATAAGTAACACATACCCAAATCAATTAGTAATGGTAAACTTTGCTCTTACTCAATTCACGATTTATTTGCTTTAAAACAGCTAAATCAACTTAGTCCATTCATTGACAACCGCATTAATTTTTCTAAATTCAAACCATTATTTTCAATAAAATTAAATAAAATTTTTTCAATTTAATTGGCTTAGAATGTTTTAAAAAATGTGATTCGAGGTAACAAATGACATTTTTTCCTGGTTTATCAAACCAATAGATGTAAATATCCAACTGTTTCTTTGTTTTTAATTAGTTCCTCAAAAAGTAAAACAAAATGTGAAGTGCCGATATCCCGAAACAAAAGAATTTAGAAATACGGAGCTAGTCCAAAATTAATTATATATCCGACTTTTTATATCAAATAATTTGAGATTTTTTGCTACGCAGGAATCTTCAAAAACTTCTCGGTAAATGTTAGCTAAATCTTTCAAAGTTGACAAAGAATAATTATCTTTTTTATTGCTATTAAAACTAAAATGGTTTTCTCTGATGTTGTTTTGGGAAGCCATGATTTGTTATTCACTACTACAGTCGATGTCGAGAATTCAGATGAAGTTGATGACTTGATAGTAAAGAGTATTTGATTCTTGTAACAGCTCATAGCTTTCTTGTGTTTTAATCTGCATGAGCAAACACTTGTCTAAAATCCATATTTAGAACACCGAATTTGCTTTTGCATACGAAACACTCCGCAGAATGAACATCGTCAACATTTCGGCACCATGTCTTAATTACGCATTTATACCCATCTTGCATTGCCAATCATTTATAGGAAAATTTCATTTTCCTCGGCATTTTTAAAAGAAAATTAATTTTTTTCAAAAAATAAATTCTAAACTTGCTAATAAACGGTCTTCAAAACACCCATCAAAATTGTTCAAAATGACGAGTTAAGCATTTCAAAATTAATCATATATCCGACTTTTTATATCAAATAATTTAATAATAAACGGTCTTCAAAACACCATCAAAATTGTTCAAAATGACGCGTTAAGCATTTCACGCAAGCGCATAAACGTAGGCAAATAATTCTCACAATTTTGCCATCATTATTAATTGTTGTATAAAAACTAGAAAAAGAATCTTACGACAGTAAAGGCAAAAAATAGAATTTAATGGTTAAACCAAACCTAAATTTTTTTGATGTCAGACATTCGTGACCAAAGGCAGAAAATCAGGCGGAGACAAATGTTTGGCAATCCTATTTCCGGTTTGAAAAAGAACAAAAAAGGAAAAAGAATTTTTTGAATAGAAAGCAGTTGAAAGAAAAAATATATTCCAGAGAAAGAAAAATTTACCACTGAAAAATGTAAAATTATTAAAAATTAAACTTTCAAAGGAATATGATAAAAAATTAAGGAATTCCAGGATTTATTTCGTAAAATAAGGACATTTCAGGACGTTTTTTAAAAAATCAGGAATTTAAGGAATATCAGGACAACTCCGAGCCCTGAAGTTATTCTTCTTCCTCGCATCAATAATAAAACTTATGAAAAGACAGAATCTTTGATTCGTATTCCTTGCCATGGTGGGCTTTTGTATTTGCCATATAAGACGCAGGCACTCCCCCCCCCCGATTTTGGGGAGAAAAAGTGCAACTTATACGGCAAAAAATACAGTATTTCAAGTTTTTTATTATAGTTAAGTTATAGCAAAGTTCTTTTTGTACAGCCTAAAGGCCGTTGAAAAGCATTTTAGCATTTACAGCATAAATTGCCTTCTAGGAACTGATAGTGTACTGTGTTAACATATTGCAAGGGAGAACACAAGGAAAACTCCCAAGCACTCACGCAGACAAATGTATCACGTTGTTCAACAGTGTCCAGGAACATTCTGTTCAGAAGAGAGCTGATTTGATGCATAACCGTAAATAAGCACATGAATTAGAAACTACACTATTGCTTAGAATGAAGACGATTTTGTCGAATTTTTTGGAAAAAGCTGAATCAAATGTAATACCACAACTTCTAGACAAAGATGCAAATGATGTGCGCAGAATACGCATGAATAGACGTACCAGACAGACTTTATAAGCGTGGGTTACAAAAGACCCTTTTATTTCGCCGAATTTCTTCGTGTTTTTGTGCAGCAACTCGTTGGATTCAAATTGTAACAATAAATTATCACCAACATTTCAAAGTTTCCAAATTTTTAAATTGTGGAAAAATTTGAAATTTCTTTAAAAATGTAAAAGTTTTTAACCAGGGCTTCGAACCGGAACTGAACCGAAAAAAACCGTTATTTTGGTCGGAACGAAAACCGGAACTTAACCGAAAAAAATATCGGTTAAGTTCCGGTTCTCGCTACGTTCTCCCATAGCGGAAAATGCAAATATTTAACTGTTTTAACGTCGTTTCGTACCTTTTCATTTGATCACCCCTTGTAAATAAACCGCATAATTCAAGTGAAAGATAAGAAAAAATTATGTACTCCAGTACTCCCAACTTGAAATCAATGGACAACACAATGCATGAGTGGAATATAGTAGACGCAGATTAGTGAGTTATGTTCCAAATGGCATTCACGTACCACACAAAAACAAGTTGAAGTGTTCGCAAAAAGCGCAATTCTTTTCTTTACCCTTCAGGACATGTAGGAAAATAATTGCACACATAAAAATTGTTTTATTGAATATTTTATTGATACACTTATCACTCGGCACTGAACATTGCATAGAAGCTTTATTCTAATTACAATCATTTACAAAGGATAAATAGTGTGATTAAAAATTTCACAACTATAAAAAATTACATATATACACAACAATGATAGATTGTCACATTATTAAAAATCCTGATACAAATTACACTTCTTCGTTTCATGAGATTTGGCCACAATACATTCGTGTGTTATGATTGTTTTGCTCTGCATCAAATGGAATCAAAATTGACGACATTAGGGTGACGTCATTTCCACAAATGTTTCCAAACAAATACAATGTAAACATTTGTTTAATATTGTATTTAAGAGTGCCTTCTTGACAAACTTGGAGATTTTTGTTTGGTTATCGATTTCATGGGTGATTTTTGTTGGCACAGAACAATAAATTGTTCTGTTGCAACCAGAATACGATTGGAAATAAGCCCAGCTTGGTGATGAACTGTGACTACAATTTGGCGAGAATCAAAGGTTAAGCAAACAAAAGGTTAAAAGTTTTAACAAACACGTTATCCTTAAATAATTAATATCAATTTCAAAAATAACAATTTAAAAATCTATCACCGAAGTCTATGGCAGTTTCAATGATAAATGGCGCTTAACAGCAAATGTTTGGAAATAATATGACGTCACAACTAATGTCGTATATTTATAACACCTTTAACGCTTAATTGAAACAGACAGCTCTTGTGATACTGTAGCAATTACCACTCACCACACTATTTGGCAGGCAGACAGTAATGAAGACAATGTCTCTCTCTCTCTCTTTTTTTTTTTTTTTGGTTGTGCATAGTACTACTCATTGGAGGACCACCAATATTAATTATTTGGCGGCGTTTGCAATACTTTATGAAATCTTGACGAGAAATCTCGTGGGATTTGTGCAATGGTAAAACACCCTTCTCGTTATCATTTGTCATTTTTGATAAGGTTTTGGGCAAAATATTTATCAAATACAACGTTATTCCATTTTTAATAGCCATTTTGATTCGATAAAACAAAATTCGCCATGAAGGATTCACAAAAGCTTCTTCAAAGAGTTCTTTAATGCACCATTAAAGAACATTTTGAAGAAAGCTTTTGCTTCATGCGAGTATTATTTGCTCACAGTAGTGAGATCTTAAAATTCTGATTATTTGACAGTTTTATATACTTTATGCAATTGAAAAAGGCATAAAAAATCTTACAGATAAAACGAATTTTACTACGTTATTTGTTTCAAATTATCTTCTTATAAGAATTTTTCTTATAATAAGAAAAAATTTAACCAGACAAGTCTAATCTTGCCAGTTAAAAAATATGCTTATTCATAGGCTTTTGCAAAAACCTGTACATTTACAGATGTACCGTTTTTGAAAACTTTTTAAGATATTCCCTAATATTTATGCTTGTTAACTACAAAAATTGTGAATTGAAATGCAGATAAAAAAAATAATTAAATAAACATTTTATAAGAGAGTGAAGTCTAAGATAAAGGTTTAGCCTGATGAAATATACAATTCTTAAAAGGAAAGTTTAAACATGTTAGGCAAAACTTGTATAAACATATGCACTTTTGAAAAAACTATTAGAACTTTAGAAAAACAAGGATATTGTTATCTTTCAAACGATGTGATGATTTAATCACATTTTCGCTTCACGAGAAAATATGATCTAATTTACATAATGTAAAAAATGATCTCATTTACATTTGAATTCAAAATAAGTTTGTTTATTTTGAATTTTATTCATATAACAATTATAAGCATTTCATATTAGTAGAAAATAAAGAATGAAATGTAGAGGCCATGCTTCTCAGACGAAAGAAATGTGAAATTGGTTTTTTACATAAGCTGACTAGAATGGCAGGCTGCCATAGCACTTGCTCTGACTGCACAACTGGTATGAAAATGCAAATTTTATGGTATATAAAAATTCACATGTATAAAATCATTATATATGTTGTAAAATATTAAAAAAAACACAAATAGTTTCTTAAATATTTAAACCTTGATTCATGTAAATGTTTAGAAAAATTATCCATTATGAAAATGAATATCAGAAAAACTTTATACTAAAAAGTTATAAAAAAATATTTGTACACAATTAAAAAGTCAACATTAAAATTTGAAAAATAATTTCAAAAAATAACTTTAAATTATTCAGCAAAAATCTATATTAAGTCATTATAAATTTCTATATCAAATTTACAAAATAATTAGCTTAGCAGAAAGTTTTTAATCTTTCTGGAGTATAACTGTGATAGTTAAATACATTCTGTGAGCTGCACCTTCAAAAGAAAAGATTATCAAATAATGTTATATATTAAAAAGGAACTTTTACATAAAATAAAAAAGTGAATTAAGCACAATTAGGAAATCTCACGAAATAATTTTTTATATATATAAAACATTTTGTAAACTATAAATAAATAATTTTTACAATAATATCATTATTCACACAATTAATAATTTGAATGCTCTAGCAAATCAGTTCACTGGAAGTAAGCAGTTCATGATGAGAAATATTTTTATGATTAAATACTTGTAACAGAGGAATCGTATTATATATTATTGATATGCTAACACAAATATTCTATTCTTTGTGACCATATAATAAGATTCAGAAGAAAAAAATTGCTGAGTAAATGCTTATATACAAGAAGTATACAAACAATTTTCCAAATTCTCCAATAAAATTGGGGAAACAGTACTTTATTCAAGTCTTAGGGAATTATTGAAAATTTAGAAATATATGCAGCATTTACCATATATCTTTACATTTGCAGATAAAACATTAAATGATTTTCATTCAAAACAAAGTTTAAAATTTTTTTACACTGTGAAAGATTTAAAGGTATTTATAAAAGTAAATTCAATATATTCAACTAGATGGCATGATTTCAATGACTACACTCAATAAAGTTCAACTTCAAAATCTTTCTAACAAGTAAAATATTTATCCTCATTATTACTTCTAAATATTTAGTGAAAACAGTTTCCCAGAAACAGAAAACGTATAAAAATAAAGTTACATCTCTTAACTGCAACTTTTGATGTGTGGAGGGAACTTGAATGATTTAGAAAATAAAATGGAAGTTCAAAGATATATCACATTCATACTTTACATCATTTCATTTCGTTAAAACAGCAAATATTGGCACTGTGATGGAATAACTTAAAGGCACAAATTCTTGGCAAAATTGTAGATTTATTTAAACTTGCCCTTCCCCTTGTAATTTCTCGACAACATGCTTTACCCACCCTTTCACACGAGGTGGACTTCGAACATTAACATTACGATTAGGTTTAGAAATTTTGTACCCGCTTTCCATAACAGTGTTTACTGTTGAGGCAGAATGTTCTGAACTTGTTTCACTTTCTTCAAAATCTTTATTCAACGATAATATACCAGATTTATCTAAGTCAAGTCTTTTCTGCATTGGCTTATAATTATTAATCATTGAAAAATTCTCTTCATTTTGAAGTTTAACTTTGTCCTCCAAAAATCTTAGCCTATCCAATATTGCTTGGTTAACACGACGAGCACACATTACTTTTGGAACAGAAGGAGATACAGAATCAATATCACCATTCTGATATTGACAAGTATCATGTTTGTCCAGAGCTGCTTTATCGAAGCAAGGAACTATGGGATTCTCCATTGAACTGAAGTCTGCGTCTTCTGGATCACTGTAAATGGCTGAATCACGAAAAAGATCATGAGCAAGGGCATTTTCAATTGCATCAAATGTTCGCTCATAATAACTATCAGCAGAAGTATCACTAGCATCCGATGTAGTGTCTTCACAATCCAACTTTGGAAAGTCAGAGTTAGAAAAATAAGCTGCACTATTTTTGTCACCATCACTAGAAGAAGTCACATTAGAAGACTCAGAAAACAGACTGTCTGGTCTAAGATCTTTAAATGTTTTTGGTGGAAGGATATACTTTGGCACACTGTATTCTGATTCTAGAGGTTGGGCCATACGAGCACCAATCAGAGAACTTTCCGATTTATAGCTACCCATAGAAATCTTTTCTTTTTTCATACCAGGTTTCCTGTCCAATATTTTCAATTCTTGTTTCTTCTTATGCTTCACCATTGAAGAATATACTTTTGCGACCGAATGAGCTAATTTGGCTGTAAATAACTTTGGACTCAGCTCACTTTCGGTTTTGATACTGGAGTGGCTACTTGATCTCTTAAACCCACTTAATTCAATTTTCGGACGTTCTGGACTAGCATGATGTGATGAAGGACTGACCAAGTCAGCAATTTTGGAACTCATGTGTGAGAACATGTGCTTTAAAGTAGAATACTTGGAAGCAGCTTCATGATAAATTTTTAATTCTGGATGTATAGAATTAACATTTTCTAAGCTTACAGTGGGAGTGTTTGTGCAACCAGTGGTGGTGTCATAGGTATCATTCTGCGGGTGGAAACAATACTCAGATCCAATACAATGAGAATAATCTAGAACAACATAATCTAAATCATCACCAAAGTCAGCTTGAGAGGGCTTGTCTGAAGCAATTGTAAAAGGTCGTTGCTCATTGTGGAAAGATCTACTGCCATCTGTGCGCACTCTTAATCTTGAAATGTTTCCTTCATTAGTAAGGCTGCATTCCATAACAGTCTCAGGGTTTTCTGGAATAAGTTGAAAGCTGCGTGGTAAAGAACCACTTTTTTTACCAGCATCAGCTAAGTGTTCCTCTTGTTCTTTCAACCAAGTTGCGGGAGTAGTTGGGCTTACATCTTTTAATTCTAATGGGAAAGAGTTCAAACCATTAGGAGATAAGCAAGATTTCTTCGATTTTAATTTTGGTTCACTGCTGTTTGAGGAATGCTGTTTAAAAGAGATGTTGTGATGCAAAGATGCTACCCTAGCTTTTGCCATACCTGTGAAAGACTGCACACGCCTGATAGCGGAATTTGTTTTCCAAGAACTAAGGGAACTACTACTTTCAGAATCTTGATCTTTAACATGATCAGTTTTTGCATCATTAGGTATCTCCTTGTCATTTTTGTCCTTACTACTTGTAGATGCTACAGTTATTCCTGTGTTACCAATTGCATTTTCGTTACGCATATCACGTGTGGCATAAGCATGAGCATAAAAGAAAGTTACGTATTCACCACTATTGTCAAAAATCTCATCTGATACTTCTGAATATGTTCTATCACGATATGGGGGATAGTATTCTGAAAACTTCTTGGAATCAACATCCTCATTTTCTGTGTCAGTGGTTTCTTCAGGAACGCTGTTCCAAGTACGCCATGATGGGCGAAACCGACGATCTTTATAAGAATTTCTTTGGGACAGTGAGGGTTCAGGTAGGCTGTGTCTTGCTCTGGAGCTCCTGCTAAAAGGAACATCTGATGTCATACTTGCAGAACAATCTGAAAGATTGTCTTTATGCATCAAATGGCTGAGCAGCCACCTCTTCTTGTGACGTACATCTTCCTGTAGAGGAAAAAAAACTTATTTCAACAGAAATTAAAACTCGATAGTTTAAAAATAAGAAAGGAACAATATGAATAGTAAAAACAATAACAAAATTCAATTTTTGTAAAAATCACAAAAATATAAGAAATACATTTCATATAAAACAATATATTAAAAATAAATAAATTTGATCTATGAACACAGAGGTATCAATTTTATTCTAATGTGGCCTCTTTACTAATCAATTTTAGTAAGTTGTTAATAAAATAATGGTTACACAAGTGAATAAAAGTGATATTTAAGAAGGTACTTTATAATTATTATAATACAATCTTAAGTACTAGTTGTAGTTGCTTATCTTTTCATTTTATAAAGCTTGTACTATGAGCATAATAAAAGCCTTATAAAAGGGGGGGGACGCAAAGCCAAACCTATTGATAATAGCTATACAGTCAAACAAATTTGCATCGCTATTAATAGCGAATTCAAAAATATGTCATCACTCAAAATTAAGGTGATGATGGATGATTTTGGCACTATGTTAATGGTGTCAAGACAAACTCTTCAAGGAACCTTGTTGTATGTCTTCCTTCCATCTTTACAGGGAAACTATACAAGTGCTGGTCCTATCAGTTCCCAAATTAACATGGGTAGCAATTATGAAAACTTTGAAAATAAAAAAAAAAGATTTTCATTTCTTCACCCTATATAACTGCCATTAAAAATAAAGGGAGGATTATTTAAAAGTGCTTCTTCTACCAAGACTCTTTAAAAAAACCATAATGGCAAAGGGATTTTTATCCATCATGTTACCTACAAAAGATATCATTTCCAGACAACTGGAAATCTTTCTAGAAGGTTAACTGTTGTAGGTATGTGGCATCAATTTATATCAAGAGCACTTATCCACAAATTTGACACTCTTGAAATCATAAAATGAATCAAAAGAAGTTTTCTCTGATTATAACCAAGCATTTGGGAGTGAGAATTTCAGAATTTTGGGATCATAGAACACTCTCAAAAATTTAAAATATCTAATTACCTTTCTATATAATATACTTTACTAAACTCATTTAAAATTGTAATCTTCAGAGTGGTACAGCTTTGTAGAAATCTTTAAACATGCACTCTATGATATTGATTATTGGGATTCATACAGTTGCTGCTGAAGCTATTAAAAGAGCCAATTTTAGAGTTTGGTTTATTTGTTGCTGAATTATCATTTTTTGCACACAAAGGATAATTTGAATAGGACGTTCAGTTTAAAATAGATTTAGGCAATTTTAGTGCCCATATGGTTTGGATTAGGATTAAAATTCCCTAGGACCCAAACTTTAAGGCCAGTGAACTTAAAGAAATGTGTTTTAGAAAACCAGGCATCTTACTCTAAAGTAAATATTCTCCTTCATAATATTACCCAATATAGAAGAACTGTATTTAGATACTGATTTTGATACAATGCAGCTCTCCTACCTCAGAGTGAGTTACAAAAGGCTTAATAAAAATTCACTTAAGTCACAAGTTAAATGATTTTCTTACTTTAGGCACTACGAGTCAGGCTTCATCACAGCTTTTTTGGATGCCACACTGATGATCATTAAAAGAGTACAAATCAACCTTCCTATAGTGGATCTTTTTTCTCCTCTCAAGATGACTCTGAAGCTGACATCATATTAATTTTAAATTCATGGAGTTGCATTTGCTTTGTTTTAGTTCTACATGTTCAGTTTTAACATTTTTTATGGGATAAATGTTGTGTAAAACAATTTGCAATGCTATTAACAACATGCTTAGAATGTTGCTGTTGAAGTTTTGTGTTTAACAAAAGATGAAATTTTGGTCTGCATACCTTCTTTTTGAAGATAAAGACACATTCAATAAGAAAATTTTATTGTAGATCATAGCAGCTTGAGTAAATATTTCCTCATAAAATGGAATGTAAATGATCACTACATTAATGCAGGCTAAGAAAGAAGAAAACGTAAAATAATACATTTTTGAAGTCTAAATACAAATAATAAAATTTTTTAAGCTTTCTATTTCTTAAAAGCTGATAGAACATGAAATATGTAATTAAAAAATAAATTACATATAATATGTAATTAAAAAATAAACTACATATTACATGCTCTATCTTGATAAAAAAAAATTTTATAGATAAAAATTAAATGATTAAAGTGCATTTCAATCAATGCTTATGAAACATTAGTCATATCAAATTCCACTGAAGAACGTTTCTTGCAATTTGTCCAAATATTGATTCAATACTCATTACTCCTTTCCAAGTCTGCTTGCATCATGGCAGGAAGGTGTTCTTGGATGGAATGGGTGAAGTACATCAAGATTTTACTCCTAGTAGAGCTACCATAAGCATGAAGGCTATTCTATTACATTCAGCTAAAGGCAGGCAGGGCTAAATCAGTTTTTTTTTTTTAATTATATTTTGAATGCTCCAGTTCTTCATATCAATGGAAGATGCTCCTTTTCCAATACCAAGAGAGAGAGAGAGAGAGAAAAGACCTTATTGATGTCACCAGCTTAATATTTTGAGAAAAAGGCAGACAGCTTCCTCATACATTTCAAGTGGCCAAGAAACTCTTTACATGTCTTCAGAGAAAGAGAATCAAGTCATTGATGCAGAGCTGACTTTATAAACAAAGTAGGTGACCCAAGACAATGGACTAGGAAAAGATTGGGCTTGGAGCATGGTACAAAATGCAACAATGCCACATATCTGACAAGCTCAAGAGAAGAAGAAGAAGATGCAGAGCTGAACAGATCTTCCATATTCTCAAGTGCTTGGATTTTACAGTTCCTGAGATTTTAAAGAATCCATACCTGTTTTATAAATATTTAAAAGTTTTTGGGATTAGAAACAACATAATCCTTAAATTTTTCTGTTACTCACTTTAAGAAATTAACTGTGTAAAATTAAATATATTTCTAAACATTTATTTTAAGAACAAAAGCTGTATGAGTGTGAAAAATGTCATCAACATTTTAGTTGTTTTTGGACAATGTAGAAGTATATATGTTCACAATAAATTTTTACTTCTTGAACTTAAAATTCATTATGAATATATCTATTTGTTCTAAATATAATTCATTTTATTGAACTAACTATCCTAATCCTCTAAAAAAAAAAAAAAAAAAAAACTTTTTTTTTAAACTTTAACCAACTTACTTGACTTTTTGTCCATTTTAGTTTATCACCCAAGCTTTCATGATCATCATGCTCTTTCTTAAGCCTTCCATTTGATAAATTCTAAAAATAAATATATTTTAAAATGTCAATGAATTATAGAATTTGAAAGAATTTTAAAAACATTATGGCTATAATAGAGTTATTCCTGTTGTCTTACATTCATTTGCACAAAAATTTTATGGATGATTAGTAACATAAAATAATTTTTTTGAGCTCTCGTTTTAAGCAAATCATCTTAAAATCAAAACAGCTTGTCTTTAAGCAAATCAGCACACTAAATCATTCGGAACTGTACTTCAGAGCTAAAGGTTTTGGGGTCATTGTTGAAAAATGAGAGATGGATGTTGCACTTTTGTCTTCTTAATGCACACTTGTCAGGATGGGGGCTAAAAGTTCTCTTTGACTACATGTGATTACGCCCACAATCTATGCAAAAGTTCTCCTGGAAGGCTGTTGGGTTATTTAGGTTTAAACTAGTTAAATCTCAATGGAAGAAGGATGCTAGTCCTTTATTTAGTGTCAAAGATTTTGTGAATAAAAGACTCACAGACTACATAGTAAAATGACACTTGCAAAACCTATGGCAAGATAACAACTTTATAAATGGTTTTCTGACTTCTAAGATTACAAACCAGCATATGAAATCATTTATAACTGTAAGATTTTATGAGTCTTCACTGATTTCTAAATGTTGTGTCTACAAATAATTAGATATTTTAAATTAGTCTAAAGTTACTGTATTTTCATGTATATAATCCGCAGCAGCGTATTATCCACACAACCTTTTTTCGAGTAAAAGAGAAAAAAAAAACTTGCATAATTTGCTGCAACTTTTTTTTAAGGAAATAGTCTAAAATATCTACAGCTGATAATATGGGTGGCACAAAATAAAAAAATGCAATCTATTGTACAAAAAAAAAAAAAGCTTTTATCCTGAAAAAGATCTGTCTGGATCCATCTCATCGGAAAGTGCAATAAACTTGAGATCAAAGCATGAGATCGATCAAGAGAGATAATTTTGAGAAGATTGTTATAAAACTTATCTATATTTAACTACTAATAACTTTTAAAACGATATTAGACACATTTAAAAATATATGTATTTGCTTCGTTAATATTTAAATGAAAAATAAATGGATTATTTATGAACTGTGTATTTTATACATTTTTCTTTTATACAATGCATGCTTTGTTTTTCACTTCACGTTAAACATTAGTTACCAATTTTTATTTGCTTTTGCTATAGCTTTTAATTTAAAATCTGCTGTGTAACTTAAAAGTTTTAACTTCCATATGACGATTTACGAATTTGAATACTTTCTAAATGAAACAGCTCATGTCAAGACAAATTGTATAAAATTACATAAGTATTTCTGTACTGTAATATCTTTATGAGGAACTAAAATCTTCTTGAACGTTGTTGGACCAAGCTGATTATAGCTTAAATAATTCAGGTATGTCATGGGTATCACCTGTTATTTATTTTATGAAACATAAACAGTATTTCAAAACTTTCTTGTAAGCTTTTCTGATGGAGAATGATTTTTTATCAGATTATCCACGACAGCATATAATACACACATCGAAATTCGGAGCTGTTTTAACGCATAATCCACTGATTATATACAGGAAAATATGGTAATTTTACATGAATGGTATTCAAATGTCCTTTATATAAAAGCACTTAATGCTTAAAAAACAGACAATAATGATTAATAAGATATTTGTTTCACTCCTTTAAAATATTTATATTTATAGAAGTTTCTTATAAATATTCACATATTTTTAGTCCACATAAAGTGAAACATGTTTTTGAAACACATTCTCTTATTGAACAAACAATCTTAATATTTTCCAAATTAAATTTCTCCACTGCGGCTGAATATTTGAAATGTTATCCATACAATTAGCAATATTTTAAAAATTTGGAAATAAAATCATTTGCTGTTTAGATAACAGACTCACTTCATATGATGCCTGCAATCCATAAACAATTAAATTTGAATGTAATAGGTTACAAATTATTCTGGGCAGATATTTATTTCTGCAATTTGTCTCCAATATTGCCCATTTCAATGAAACTAATTTTTTTTTAATGTTACTCTGGTAAAGTAAAATGGCCACATGTGAAATGGCTAAATTTGAGCCATGTGAATGGCCACCAAATGGCTAAATTTGAGCCACATGGTTATTTTGGTAAAATATTTGGCAATTGTAAATGATGCAATATAAATTGCTTCATTACCTTCTATTTACCATAAAGCAAATATGATCAAATTTCTCGCCACAATAATTCTTTCATCAAAATACTATGTTTTTCATGTATTTTTTAAAATTGTTCAGCTTATTCAAGGGTAGAAGAATTTAAAAACAATATAATTATCAAGTGACTTATTAATTATTAAATAATACATTGTGAAAACAGAAAAAAAGTTTTGCAATCAAGTTATTGCATTAAATTAAAGTGGGCATATTTACAAAATTTAAATATTATACAAAAGTATATAATATAAACAATTTATGTTTGGTATTTGTCACATAAGTACCAAGTCTTAAAGTGCCCTCTAGTGATGATATGTGAATATTATTTATTTAGCAAATAATTTATTTTTGCATTTATTCATTATAAATACTTATTTTGCAACTTAGAATCACTGCATGTTATCAATGAAATCAAATTGTAGACTCAAAGAATGTTTTACAGATAATATCTTTGGTGAATAAGACAGCAACATAAGTTTTCCACTTCATCTATTCAAAGCCAATCTAAACAATTTATTTCTTAAATGAGAAGAAATCACGGTCTCCGGAGTAAAGTGCTTCCTTTCATAATTTACAAAACAAATTTTTTTCAGAACACTTAAATAAAAATTGCACTACTTTAGAAAATTTAATTACACTTAATATGGTATAAATGGGGGGGGGGGGGAACTTGTTAAGAAAATTAAGTACAAAGTAGAAACATCTTTATAACTAATTTTTGTATTTATTTTCATTTACTTATTAATTTTCACTGTTTATGTGATGTTCCAATTAAAAGGTACCTGTATTTTAACCCTAATTAATTTTCAGAAGTAATCTCAAATAAAAATGTTCATAGTAATAATATTGAAATTATTTTTAAACTATTAGCAATTTTTATTTTGTTTTTGAAAATGGTGTTTCAAATAAGTTATTTCCCAACTACCACATTTTTCAAAAATTAATAATTTTATTAAAATTAATAATTAATAATTTTCAAATACTTTTACAATACATTGTTGGTAAGCTAAATAATAGGCACATTCTTATGAATAATGAGAAATGTCGATAAAACTGATAAATACTACATTTTCCAGTTTGAAACATTAACATATTCTAACTACAGTTGCTCTGATAAAATTAAACATCTGCATCCTTTTGTTTAATATAAAAGATATCTTCATATAATAAAATATGTTTTAATAATCCTGAATGTTGCAGCCAATGATTTTGAAACATAATGCAAATGATGTAAAATCCAATCAAGAAATAAATACTTGATATTTGCAAAATGTATTTGACATTAGGGATAAAAGAAAATAAAACAAGTAAGTATTCTATGGCGTATAAAATAATCACTGATTAACATTAATTTCAATATGTTCATATAAAATTAAGCTCATATAAAATCAATTATTATTATATATTATTATAATTATCATATAAAATCAATTATAAAATTAAGCTCATATAAAATCAATAAATTCAATAATTTTTTTATATATATATTTAAAAAAATTTGTTTTAAATTTTACTAATTAATTAAAATATTTAATCAAAATGAAAAAAAATTACTTACATTTTTATTTAATGTGCTGTCGCTCTAAAAAAGAAAAAATAGAAATTAATTTACATGAATGCATAGCACAAAGAATATAAAAATTCTTTGAAGTACTTTTTTTGGTGGAATATATATTACATTATTTATAAACATTTTGAAAAAAAATTTTCAAAACATTTCATAAGATTAACTTCAAATAAGAATTTATTTTTTGAAACAATCAACAATATTTTATGCTTACAAACTAATTAATGCTAATTTCAAACTAATTAAGATATCTTTAAACAACATTTCACAAACATTTTCAAGATTTGTGCATCAAAATTAAGTAATATTTATCTCTACTGATCGTTTTTCAGAATAATTAAGAAATTCAATTATTTTAAACTGCATTATCTTTTCACATGATCAATAACATTGGTTGCTATCACTGTGTTCTAAACTAATTAAAATAAATAATAAAAATTTGCTGCAACAAATGACGAACTCCTATAAAGGAGTTAGTCATTTGCTCCAGCAAATTTTTTTGTCTTTTCTTTTACTGTATAAAATCAAGTGAAAAAAAAAATCTTAGGTGAATATTCCACACTTAACAATATATTCAGTTAGTATAAGTTTTAAGTTGATAAATTTAATCAGACAAGAATTTTTTAGCATACAGTGGAGGGGGAAGGGAAATAAAACCAGTCTAGAAAAATAATGTATGTGTAAATAATTTACAAAACTGTTCTGAATGTATCATGATCAATTTGTTTCTGGAAACTATGTAGTGTGACACATTTAATAACATCTTTTTCCTATGTTTACACACATTGAATTCAGATAAATATTTTTCAAACACTTGACACATTCTAAATAATTTATGCTCTTATAAGCCCAAAAAGGAATGTTTAAACCAAGAATCATTAAAAATTTTCTTATATCTTATCAACTTCCTCTATAAAAAATTTTTGAAAAAAATAATTAAAAAAATAAAGCTTCATGATCATCATAAAGTTTTAGATACTTCTGCACAATATTTATATTTGCCTAAAATTTATTCACAATTAATTGATGAGAGACATCTTTGCTTCAAGGTCAACTAAAATTCAAACTTCCTCCAATAAATGATTCTTGATATTTCGAACTTGAAGAAAAAGTGGTTTCATATATTCTGATGACTTAAATATTGAATACTAAAGCACATTTACTTTAATTTGAAATCTTAAAATAGTTGTTTGCCTTTGAGTTAATGTAATATCCTTTCTTAGAAAAATGTTTGAATAGGACTGAACTTAATACATATGCCTGACAAATAAAAAATATTTTCATTATTTTTTTCCCATTTGTCACTTAGATGTGGAAATTCTCTGTAACTATTTTTTAGCACTTCAACAAGACTTTGTAAGGATCTTAACAATTGCAGTATTTTCGGAGTGTAATAATAATTGACTTAAATAGTTCATTTTTTTGATTAGTTGTTTTGCAATGCATAGGAAGAGCATTACTGATATATCTTGCTAAACAAGGGAGAAATACATTGATAAACAAAATTTTAAGCAGTAAAATATTTAAAAAAAAAACATGGTGAGTTATAAAATGAGGTGTATTATAAAAACTATACTATAATTACAAATGGTAGCCTAAAAAAAAAATTGCACATATACACAAACTTTTTTTTCTGCAGTGGAGAGGAACCCCATTAAAAAATTGTACAAACTTCACTAGTGCAGTTATAACAAATAGTTTTCACAACAAAAACATAATTAATTAGGAATCCATAAAAATTTTGATATAATAATAATAATAAAAAGAAAGAATTGAGAATTGCATTTTGAAATAAAATCAGGCCACAAAGATAGCAATACCCCAGTAAAACAAACATAATAAAAACAGTGCAAGTATTTTGAATGAAACAATTATTAAAAATTATACAAGCCAGTACTAAACTAGGAACTTTAAAGCCCTGGATATTAAATTAAAGAAAAAAAATGTATTTGAAATTACATTTTTAACATACAGAATACTTAAAATAATTAAAAGTCTAAAATATAGACATGAAGCTTATTACATAAATTTACCACTCACTTTCTTAATTCCTTTCTTAAGCTTCAGTGTACGATTCAAATTTAATTCTGATTTCCGCCTCTCTTGTTTTCGTTTTTCTAAATATTCAGGAGCAGAGAGCTGTCGTTTTGTGGTGCTTCTTTCTGAGGCAGAGTCTGAAAGAGTAAACCAAAAATATAAAAAAAATAATTATAAAAATTGGGTACAACAGTAAAATTGGTTTTCCAATTCTTGATACTTAAATTACTTTTAATATTAGTTTGTCAATACAATATTAAATAAACACTATTTCTGGTTCCTTAAGTGAAATACACATTTTCTTTCATCTTCAGATTATGCCAAAAAATTTTAGTTTTAACTATAAGTACAGTAATAATATCTAGAAGTACTTTGATTCTATATCATTTGGCACAGTTGTAACAAATCATATAAAGATAAGTTAAACAAATTACAAGAGCACAGACATCAACGATTGGTTTATTCTCTGTGGCAACTTTGGCACACAAGGGCTCTTTTGATAAGGTTTCCTAATTTAATGTAGATTTCAAGACACAGAATACACACAAGTTAAATTCTGAATTCATGAAATAAGAATTACAGCACTAAGTATTCAATTACAAGAAAATGACTACTGTGAAATATTTCACAAGTCTTGCTACAAAATTAAAAACATAGTAATTATATAAAGTTTAATAAATACATCTCTGTAATACCAATTTAAAGAATAAAAAAATGGAACTTTATAAATGTAATTAATCACAGTACTTAATTTTTCTTTAAAAATTTGTCAAAAATAATTTGATAAATTTGAAGGCTATTGATATAAGAATTAGCAATGTAACTTTATTACAATTTTAAAGAATTTTTTTTATCATAAATCTAAAATAATAAAATTTAATATAATAACTAAATTTTATTTTCACAAAAAAAGAATTTTTCATTTCCTGTGAAGACAGGAAAATTTTTAACTGATTTAAATCAGCCAAAAATAGATAATTTAATATTGAACTGAATAAATTTAAGCAATAATATCACTTACCTTCTTGTTTACTCTGACCTAATTCCATCACCAACTGGCGAGCATGAGATGGAATAACAGCATTGTAATTCTCTAAGATGACCCTTTTAAGTTGAAGGCACCATTCTCTTTTCTGTTCCACATTTCTTGCCTATCAAATAATGTGTGAAATAAAAACATATAATTTACTTAAAAATTCCAAACAGCTTGCATAAAATTAAAAACATTTAATTGTGAAAAAATCTTCTTAAAAATCAAAAACAGAAAACAATATTAATTCATGACAAATGTGAGTAGATACAACAAACTCTCACTCTGCTTTAGTTTTCTTTTCTAACCACTTATAAGCCAAATACTTAAATAAAGATTTTATTGTGCATGTAGATGATAAATGATGATAAGAAAAATTTAACATATGTAAACATACATAAAAAAATTTAAGAGATACTCAATTGTAAACAAACATTAAAAATTTATTACTAAATTTATATTTTTATTAATTGTGCACAAACATACTAGTATTAAGTTCAATACGAATCAACACTCAATTTCACTTAATTTTATTGTTCATTTTGTTACAAAGATATGTGGTAACATTCAAAAACTATTCTTTTGGTGCAATGTGGTTATAATTGGACAAAAAATGAATTCATGAATTATAAATAGACAGTTTTTTATTTAATAATGCACATTGGGTCAGTTTATTTCAAAAATGCAAATGCAATTGGAGACTCCACAAAACCAAGAAGAACATAATGGAAGATAAAATGAAAACATTTCAACAGAATTTCTGAAGTTAAAATTGGAAATTCCACCTTTTCGGGATGAAAATCTTGATTTTGGTTTTCATTAAATTGTAATTAAAATTAAAAAAACTGTTAAGTTTATTTTATTTTATACTGAAATATGTAGTTAACATAAATAATAACATTGTGAATAAATGCATTGATAAATATACACACAAACTAAGCTGAGAATATTAATTATTTTGTCATATTAATTATATTGAAGGTTAAAAAATGTATTTTACAAATTAAAACATAAAAATAATTTTAATAGTTTTTTAATAAGATTATTTATTGTTGAAAATATATTTCTTATATATTTTCATATAAATTTCAAGGGAATTTTTTCTAGGCTTTAATGCATAGAAGAACTTATATATAATCATCTAAAATGGTACAAAAAACCAAGACATTAGAAATGGTGTTCAGAGATGACCAGACTAAATAAGACTGTTGTTAAATTTCTATATATTGTTAACAAAATGAGGTTTTATATATTTTGAACAGGAATACAGCAAAATTTATTAATTCCTGATTTATACACAGAAGAAAAGCTGTTGATTTTCAAACCAACTCTATAAAAAATGATAAATACTTAACTTTATAAATGATAATTCCAAATATATTCTAAGGAACTCACAATTAGCATCAAATCTTAAATAATGACAAGTGTAATAATTACCTGCAATGTAATAATTAGACAAATATAATAATTACTTAGAATGTAATAATTAGACAAGTGTAATAATTACCTGCAATGTAATAATTCGGCAAATATAATAATTACTAAGAATGTAATAATTAGACAAGTGTAATAATTACCTGGAATGTATATTGGTATCTTGGGTTATCAAATGGAATAACATGGAAACATAATGGTTCTCCCTGAATGCTTTCAATCAGCATCAGATTGGAACACTAAAAATAAATATCAAAAATTTGTTACTTGAGATTAAATTTTTAATTAAATAAAATTTCAATATAACAAGAAAGGGAAAAAATTGTTTCAATTGAGTATTACTCAAAATATTTTCCAAAGAGATACAAAAACATTGTAAAGGAAAGAGTTAAATTTAAATTCAAAATAATTTTGAAAATTGCAATACAATATGCTATTTTTTTTCAAAAACTCAAAACGTATCAAGTTTTTTGCATTATTTCAAATGCGATGTCAGTGTTTCAATCTAGTAAATCATGAAATATTTTGCAACATGACACAAGTAGCAACTAAAAATTTGTTAATTCATTAAACTGAGTAAGGTTCCTTTTATTCAAGTATAAACACTGATGCAGAGCAATTATAATGTAGAATTTTATAAAAGAAATAAAACTCAAAGAGAAGCAAAATAAAATTATCTTCTTCTATCAATCTGATTTCTCAATAGATTTTATTTTAACCTAAAGTAATATCTTCAGAAAAGTACACAGATGCAAATGTAAGTACAAATGCATGCAAATAACAAACAATATACTTTAAAAGATGGACATTTTACATCCTTTACTGAAAAAAAAAAAAGCAATAGAAAAACTATTACCATGCTCACAGGCAAAATGAAGAGTCATTTCTTAAAGATTGAACAAAATGTTACACACACAGATATATATATATATATAACATTTTCAATACATACATGCATTATACAAGTGTTGCAAAAATATTCCAAAGTATATCAGTTAGAAAGTAGTAAAATATTCCACAATATTCATAAGTTTATGAATTGGTTTGGTTGTTCCTTTCTCTTCTAAGCTCACAAGAAAAATAAATTTAAATTGAGATTATTTATGGTGTTGGTTTTTAAAACGTTTCTACTTTAAATGCAAGTAATGAGAATTTCAGATTTTAGTTAATTCCTGAAAAAGGAAAATATTCATTCTCTCTGACAACGTGAATGACTTTAGTTAATTTAAATTACTGAAAAAACAGTTTACAAGTATATAATTTAATTTTTTTCATGTTATAGTTATTAAAAGGAAAATAATTGCCAAATGATATTTGATTTTCTTACATAGTAAGGCACTATAATTTCTACAGCATAATAACCTTCTTGCAGAACTTTTACATAGATAGAATGACATATTCATGTATTGCAATGTGGGAAAACCTGAAAATTCTTAAGCATCCACCCTAAATAAAGTGTATACAAAAATCAGAAGCACAACAGTGGCTTAAACTGAATCTGGTGCATTTTTCTCCAAAGTGTGAGGTCCTACTACTAGGTCATGTTGAGGCCAGACTGGGCTGTACTTTTCATATTGCATAGTGGAATCTAACACATGATAGTCATTGTAAAACATTTCAGCATCCACAGTGTAAATTGTCTCCCAAGAGAACTTTTCAAAAACTAATGGGCTGTACTCGGCAAGAGGCCAGTCAGAAAACTGAAGTTTTCTGGCTGGCCTCTTTTGCCTTGATACACCCCCTTTAGAAGATTAAACCCATCTTAAAGAAAGAAGAAGCACAATATCCATTGTTCAACAGTGGCAAGTTTCGAACCTGGGATCTTAGGCTCCATAATGCCGTCCTACTATCAGACAATGATAAGACCACACTAAGGCACACTTACAAAAATTCCTCCCCACAGATTGTTTAAAATGACAACTCAGACTGATGTCATTTCTTACTTCCAAAAAGTCAAAAAGCATTTAAAATAGTAGACTGAAATATTTTAAAAATATTGATTTGTACATCACTTTTTCAGATCAAAAATTCCACAATTAATTTATTATGTAAAACAGATCTTAAATTTGCTTCTTTTTTTCTTTGTCGCTTACACATATACATCTTTTTTTTTTTAACGCATTTTCAACTGCACCTCTTTAGATCTCTTACAGAAATATTGCAAATTGATCAACTTTGATCAATTTGGAGTATTTCTGTAAACTGCCTATATTTTTGATTTAAATTCTTTTAACTTCTCTTAATAACTACTTTACAATCAATAAATTTTACATTCAAAATAAATTAAAACATAAAAATTTAAATCTAATGAAAATTAAATAATTTTTAAAAATTTCAATGAGATATCTCTTTTTATCTATGGAACACATTGTATGACAAATATTTTAAAATTTGTAAAAATTTGCTACTTAAATAAAAAATATTATGTTTTATCACAATTTTATCATATTTTTCTTATAAAACATTGCTGACTATTTATTTATCAACTACATTGTAGTTTTTACATAAAACTAATTTAAAAAATTTAATTTTAAATTAGTTTTTTAAATTAAATGTAATTTTTCTGCCTTTCATTTTTTAACTATGAGAAAATTAAACAAAATTCAGGATTTAACTACATCAGCATTTAAAAATAATTGAATTATAGAAAGACTGTTACAATTCAGTTAATCTATTTGATCAACAAACCACTATTTGGACTAAACATGATACATTCAAATACAGTTACAAGGTATCAGTATTTCAAATATATATTTCAAAGGTTGAAATGTGAAAACAGTATGATTTTATAATTTAAAAAAAAGCATGATTGAAAGTGTATTTATTTCAATTTTTAAAAATTTAACAACCTTCAAAATTTAGGGTTTATTTTAATTATTATTATTTAACATTTGCAGTCCATTTGAAATTTTTAATGAAGACATAAAAAATTGCAAATAATAACAGAAAATTACCATAATATGAGTTTTATAGCTTAATATTCCTTCTTCTTTCTTTTTAGCTATCAAGAGCATTTTGTCAAAAAGAAAGAGATGTCTCAAAGCTTTAGCTCGATACATACGAAATGCTCCTTCAGCAACAAGTTCACCATATGTAGTTAAATCTTGGCCCTAAAAGAATTTCCAGGAAATTATTTAAGATCACAAAAAAAAAAAAATCAGACAGCATAGAAGTTACCTTAATGAACTTATTTATAAAAATAAAAAATGACTAATTTACATACTTTAACCAATTTAACAAGAGAATATTGTTTCAGTAAATTACAGAAATGAGAAGAGACAAGTTGTATTACGCACTTATAACTTTGTAGTGAGAAAATAAAATTCACCAATTCAGTAATTTTTAATGAGTCACAAGAGAATTTAGTAACTCAGTACAAACCAAGTTTAATTAGGGAGTATGATTCTTTCAAACAGACACGTGGGTTTTCATCATCCAGACTTAAATAGACCTAAATTAAATTGGTGCTTTTGAATATATCCATTTTAGCTGGAGCATCTAATATAAAAAAATTATGTGAAGCACCCCACAAATTTCTTTTTAATTTAATAACCTACCTTCCTTTACCATAAAATGATTATATCACTTTTGGTACATAATTCTGTAAATATTAGAAAACATATACTTAAATATGAAGAAATTTGTTAATACAGAATTGAATAATTTTATTGTTTAACAGGAATAAATCAAATTCTAATTAAATAATTAATCAATAATTCAACTTCAATAAATAATTATGGAACCCAAGATTAGATTTGATTATACACACATATCAATAAACTTTGAGGATTGTCTGAAAATTAGAAAATCTGATTATTTTTTTCAAATTAAAGTAATTAAATTATTGTTAAAAGATGAATTTTTTAATAGAATTCACATTTCTATCTCAGTGATTAATCTAAAGACTTATGAACACAAAATAACTACAGCTAGCTGATAAAAGAAGCAAATTATAAAAATCTAAAAAGAATCTATACACCAAAAAATAATAAAACTAACTGTAAAATAAATAATTCTATAAAATAAAAAATCATTTTAAAAAATACAAAATCAAAGGCAATTTATTTGTAATTATTTCATAGTAATTAGAAGCAATCTGCAAAATATGTTATAAAATATAATTAATATTGTTATAATTTTTTATAGGCTCGGTTGCCAGGATTTTCACCTTCTGAGCACTACAAAGGCAGAAGTGATAACTAATATGGAAGGGTGCCCAGTGGCCGTGGCCCCAAAAGTGGGCGGGTCTTCATCATTTGACAGCATAGGCTGAGCAGAAGACCCCCCAAAGGCATTATTAAAGATGGAGGGCATTAGGATCATGATATATTTAATGTAACTTTGCCACCATTAGTGAATATGACGGACATTCAGTAGTGTCAGGATTCAAACTCACAACCTCCTCATAATGATACTGCAGTAATACAATTAAATTAGTGTGAAAAATAAATAGGCTAAAGGACAGTTTTAAATTAGTAGGAGAAAATATAATGTTTAAGTTTACCTCCCATCCATAAAGTAAGCTTTGTATCTCTTGAACACGAACTGCATGTTCATGTTTCCGTTTCATGTCATTGATATGATATGCAATACCGGTCATGACAGACAAAGCATTTTTTACATCACAGTAGCCATCACTCTCCTTATTAGCATGCTTCACCATGTTCTAGAAAAGCCAATGCAAAAAATTGTGCTTATTCTTGATAATAAAATACTTGTTAAATGCTTTAAATAAGAAATGTTTTTATATGAAGCACAACATTATTATAGCACGACAATAAATTGGGAAATGTGAAAATATTTTTCTGTTAATATTATCACTCTTTATATGTATCATATAATAACATATTAATTACTATATTGCAATGTCTCCGACATTATTAACATAATGTTGGTAACAATTAATAGAGTCAATTTATCATCAGACATTTAACTTTTTTTATTTTTAAAATGTCATATAAACTGAATATATTTGAATATGAAAAAAAACCTTCAAATATTTATACTTTTTAAATTCTTCTATATTTGAATAATTTTTGCAAATAAACGAAAAACGTAGTGTTTTACAAATAAAAAAGAGCTGTAGTGTGGCAACAGACATTTGTTCTCAGAATTGTTTTGTGTGAAATAATTAAATATAATGAAGCACTTTACATTGTATCAACAATCAGTGCCAAAAGTTTTTGCAAAAATAGCCATGTGGCTCAAATTTCTTCTCCATTTTGATTTTTCAGAGTAACTTTTTAAAAAATTGTTTCACTGAGATGCTTATCATGGACAACACTTGGCACAAAATAGCAAAAAATTGGAAGAAATTGACAAAATGAAAATATAAATATCAGTGCAGAATTGTTTATAACCAAATAGATTCAAATTTAATAGACTTCATGCAGAGGGCACAACAAACAAAAAAAATTGCCAAGCACACTTGACATCTGACTTTGATGTCACAGGAAGTGAGTCAATTGAACCAAATTTAAATAACATAATTGGCATTGCAAAATAATGATCAAATATATTTTGTTTAGTTTTATCTCCCTTGTATTTTCATCAAATGTGTTCTATATATATTAGGTTGGGGAAAAAGTTATCCATTATTTTTTCGGTAGACGTCTGTAGTGATCGCTATCTCATGAGATATCTATCAAACAATTTCAAATTTATGCTCATTGGAAAGGTGACATTTGACACTAAAATATTCTCTTGTGGGTTTTTGTTTGATTAATTCAGTTATGAGTACGAGGTTTTAAAAATAGAAAACCACAAACAGAAAATTTGATACATTTTAGTTTTTCTTTTATAATGGCGAAAATGCTAACCAGGTGGCTAAAATTGTGAAAGATGTTTATCGTCCTATATATGACTGTAAAAACCAGTTACGCACAATTTTGGTTTCGTCGATTCCGTTAGGGTATTTGGATGCTAAAGATGCACCTCGCATGGATACAACATCGTCGAGAATGTCTAAAAAATATCAAAAATTATCAAACTTGACAGCATGTCAGCAGTCGTAGCTTAGCACAAGACCTAAAAATCTACATGAAAACTGTTTTAAACCTTTTTACAAAGCGAATCTAAAAGTTACATAAAGTTCACATAAAAATAATGGATTTCTTTTTCCCCAACCTAATATATATATAGTTTAAAAATTCAAAAATTAAATGCATTAGAATGATTTCAAAGCACGATTGTTTAAAAATTTATATGGTACAGAAAATATGAAACACAGAAGTTGCACATTTTGTAGGGAAATTAAATATTATAAGCAAATCCATGAAATATAATTTAAGTTTCAAGTATATATTGAAACTTATTTCTCTATTTAAAAACATGTCTTTAGTTTGCTACCTGCCTACACTTAAACTCAGGCACACATTTAAAAAAATAAGAAAACTTAAAAAATAATATTTTCAAATTTGAATTTTTTAAGAAACCTTTCAAAAAACAGAAAAATTTAAGAGTGGATACTGAAAAGTTATAACCTGATGAATTCCCAAAAAATTATCAAAAGGAAAATAGCTGACAATTTAAAAAAAAATTTAAAAAAAATCATGGGTCAGTGGAAGACAGAAGTTGTAAATCAAAAGATGTATGAAGTATATTAGCAAATCAAAATTATTATTTTACATCGAGATTGTTCATTCAGATTTGCTCACATTCCTCATGACTTTATTCTTTATAAATTCACTGAAAATTATTAAAGGGAAATAAAAAAAAATTACAGAAAATATTTAAAAAAAAAAAACCAGAAAATCTAGGATTAGTAGAAGAGAAATTGTAGATAAGTGAAGTGAAATTTTGAAATACATGGGAGAGTTACAAGTAACATTTTACATAATAAAAAAATAATGCATATTAGAAAAGATGTATCAAAATATTAATTTTATTATAAATAGCATTTTGACGATATTTTAAATAATTACGTTTCTTGATAATTGCAAAATCTTTATTTTTGAATTTATTTGGTTAATTTGAGTCTTGTTTGACTCAAATTTGTGAAAACTTGTATAAAAATAGGAAAAAACTTCTAAAATAAATTTGCCAATAGCTTAAAACTGAATTTCAAGAAGAGAAAGAATAAAATAAATTGCTATATATGCATTTCTTCCTAGCATTTTTTATAGTACATGATATATTAGTCTATATATCTCTTTGCAAAATTTTGTTAATTCTTGTAAATAACAAACTGTTAAACTTGCCTTGAAATAAGAGTAAGAATAAAAGTAATAAGAGTGAAAGTGACTGAATAAAGTCTAGATGTAAGAGATAAATAAGATATATTTTTTAAAAAATACATGATTTAAACCAAAAAAAGTATAACGCACTTCAAATGAATCTGAATAAAGTACAGGACATTTTATAATACTTTTGAAATATTTAAAATTGCTTTAAAAATTTTTACAGCTGTAAACAATACAGAATTTATTGCTATCAATTAACTACTACTAATTTCTATAGTGCATTTCTACAAAATCACAAGACCATTATATAAATTAGTATAACATTGGTTTAGGGAAGATCAATTGCAAATTGATGCTTAAGATGCTGGAAGGACAGAAGAAGCAAATCTTATATTAACTAGAATTTAATTTTTTTGTTAAAATTCAATAATATTTTGCAATAAATTTTAAATGCAGTAAAACTTGTGAGCTTCATTATTCTTAATTTTTATAAGATTTTCAAGAAATAAATGAGTGTGATAAATGTTATAATGTAATGTAATAAATAAAAGTTACATGTAAATACAATTGTCTACATCCAGAAAAGAGTTATAAATTTAACAATCATAACATTATTAAACATATTTTTAGTCACATGTTACATATAGAATCCTCAACTAAAACTCTAAACTGTTTAAAGAAATTTACAAAACCTGAAATATATGACATTTAGATTCATTTTAAATAAATTTTTTTGCTGATAAAAAACCCCATTAAATTTACAAAAAAATAAAGTAATTAGCAATTTTAATAAAATTGTTTTATTCTATACCAGAGAAATCAATGATTAATATGAAACTAATTTCTAATTTTTAACAATGTAAAAATTTTACAGTTTGACTACTTATTTTAAAAGATAAAATTTATTTTATAAAAATATGGTTAAACATCTTGAATGAACTATGCAATTATGAGTAATAATTAGAACTCACATCATGGGCTATATTTCAAGAAAAATTTAAAGAGATTTGAAAATTTTTGAAGTATTTCGAAAAAACTTATTAAAAATTGTCTTTTTTAAAACAGCTTTATTTGAATATAAGGGTTTATATCACAATCATGGTGAAAGTTTATAATATATATATATAGCATCAATTTTATTTTTATTTATTTATTTTATCTTATTTATTTGTTTGTTTATTTATTTTTGCATATTTTGCAAACTTATATGAGAAATTTTATTATTGTTGAAATTCACAGAAAATTAGGACTTATGAAAGTTTAAAAAAGTTTACAGTTTCTAGCTTTAAAATGATAGAAGATAATTGAAAGAATACATTTTCATGAAATTCTCATTCTGTTAGACAGAGACTGCAGATTCTTAAAGGAGGATTTATTTTGAAAAAGTTTAAATTCACTTAAGTAATTTTCAATAAAATATTTGACACAAAAAAAAAAAAAAAAAAAAAAAAAAAAAAATTTGTAACAGAAATGATGAAAATGCAAAAATTTTACAAAGTAATTAAAATCTAATTATCCAACAATTCTTTTAATAACAATGATTGAATTGAAAATTTTCAAACACAAATTAATAAATGAAGAATTATATTTAGTTTTTATAATATTTCTATTAATAAATTACAATTATTTTGTTAGAATATTCCATTTTTTATAGAATTGCAACCCAGAAAACCTAAAACTTATGAATATTGCATTTTTGGTAAAAACATTCTAAATATTTATTATTAAAATAAAATAAATAAATAAAATCCACAATTTAGACAGAAAATTAATAATGGGAAAATTCTGCACAATACTAGATTTGGATCAAAAACTAAATTTATTTGATATTTTTGTCATTTTGTTTGCCAATTTAATGACAAAAATAGGTGAAACTTCCATAAGAAGTTTATTAAAATGAATTTTCACTGAACACACACACACATACAAACATAATATACATATATGTAGACACACACATAAGAACTTTTCCAGTGTAAATAAGACAGTATTCTTGGAACACTTTTATTATTTTATGGTTTTTAAATATAACTTCATTATGAAAATGTATTAAAAATTCCAATATAAGAAAAATCTATTCATAGACGATAAGAGAAAAAAGTCACTTAAAAGAAAGGAAAAAAGAAAAAAAAAGGTGCCCCCTCCCCTATTTTTGAATAAAGAGAAGTTATTTTTAAAAACTATGGTATCAAACTGTGTTAAAAATTAGAAACTCCCCAACTTTTTGTGATCTCATTTAAATAAGAGACACATTTTGAAGGTAAGCAAATTTTTGCCTTTAAAATATTTTATTTTTTTTAATTTAAAGTGGAATTCCTAAAAACCACAGCATGAATCTGGTAGCAAAAAATTCACCTGAAGGAGTAAATGATACTTCAAGATTCTTTGAACAGGTTTGAGGAGATAAGATCCAAGAGGAAGATTATGTTGTAAAGCCATTTGACGCTCCTAAAACAAAGAGGAAAAATTATAATGCAATAATACAAATGATACTAATAGCCACAAATATTTCAGATGACAGTATGAATTAAGGTTTACCTTTTATACCATACCTACCAAACAAGTCTTAAGAAAATTTAATACTTGAAAACATGCTAAGCTAAGTTTCTTTTTAGTCAAACATTTTTTAATTATTAATGATTTTAAAAAATTTTTTAAAAAAAGTAGTCAAAAATTTAGTAAAAGTTGGGGAATAGTTTTCTATTTTGTTCATACAGTAGATGCTTGATTTTCTGAACCTCTAATTTTCAACACTCACAATTTTATAAACTAGTGGTCAATCTGTAACACTGTCTCATAGACAGAATGATAACTTTCTCATTTATGAGCAAAATTTTCAAAAAATCTTCTTTTTTTTTATGAACTTATTTTCATCTACCTTTTCTGTGCCTTTAATTTTAGATTTTTTTTACTTCCAAATTTATTTATTTATTGTTTTTATAATTGAAAAGCTTTTATTGATCATAAATTCCATAAATTATAGATAACTACATTATTATCTCACATTATCCTAAGCAAAATGTATGGAATTTCATATTACACACACAGACTATGCATTATTTTCAACACTTGAGTGTTTTGATGTGGAGGAGAGAGTTTCTGTAAGAGAAGGAAGCTCTCAGGAATTTTATAATTTAAGTAAATGTTGTCCATTACAAATGATTTTTTGACAAAATCATTCTCATTACACAAGTTATTTTTAAATGAAATATCAAATGATTAAGTTATTGAGAACATAAGGAATGAGAATGAAAAAGAACTTTCAGATAGGAAAAAAGAAAATAATGTAATTCTGTAATGATCTTTAAAACAAGCAAATAAATAGTTTTAAAAAAAGAAAATGAAAAAGAAGTTTTAAATTTAAAAAAAAAACAAAGTAAAAAAAAATAATTTTAAAACCTAACACTTATTCTTCAGTTTTACAAACTTTTAATTTTAGAAACTATTTTACCATTTCATACAAGTTCATAGAAACAAGCGTCTACTATATAGAATTTAAAGTTATTATCAAGGAAATTTTACTTAAAGGTCTACAGGCATAAAATTCCTTGGTCATTCTAATGGAAATTATATGCTAATAAATATGATTATAAAATGAGGAACTGAACCCATTTAAATATACAATAAATTGATATGAAGCAAAAATTCTAAATAGCATAAACTTACTAGCAAAAATTTTAAATGAGAATGAAATTCGTTATAAAACCTAAGGTAAAGTAATAAATACAATTTTTTTTAAATAAAAACTATTTATTTTAAAGGTTGCTACAAAATATAAGCCAGAATGTAAATATATGCCCTAGTATCAAACATTGTTAAATGGTAATATGAAAAAGATTTGAAAAAAAAATTTATCTCACCAATGTTTAAAAGACCTACAAAACACAAATAATAAATAGAAGATTTTACTTCAACTATATAATCATGATACATTTAGGGAAACTTGAATAAATGTTGATTGTATGTCTTTATAATATAATGTAAATATTATTTATATTAAACTATTAAAAATAAAATTCCAAATCAATAATATAATTAATTTTTTCAGATTTTAGACAAAATATTTTTTTAGGCACCATGTGAAAAAATTCATTTTATAATTAAGAGTTCTCTAAAAATTTCTTTTACATAATCCATATATTTTTACAGAAACCACAAATACATGTCCAACTATTTTTCAGATTGCTTCATTAACTAAGTTTAGAAAAATATTTTTCTAACACACACCCACAAAAAAATAATAATAAATAAATAAAATAATAAAAAAACCCCGTCAGGAAACCTAAGCAGTAGCATGGTTTGATTTAATTTGTTGTTCAATTGCCATTTTTGCTCACAAAGAATCAACAAAGCGGATTTTGATATGCTGCAAACATTTATAACAGTGGTGGGAATCAATCCCAAGAGCTGTTGAATTGAAGGCACATGTGATAACCTTTCAGTGTGATTTTCAAGACAGCATTTTTTTACTTCTCAAAAGACATTATGTATGCGAAAAAGAGGTAACTTAATCCATTAAATAATTAATGGTTTTGACAAAAAAATCTATTCAAATATTATAAAAACCATTCAAAACTTCTTTTGTGTGCATGAAAATAATTATTTATTGCATAAGTGCTCACTGAATCTTGCCATCTAATTCCTCAAATGGTTCTTATATGATAAAACACTATCTTCTAATTACAATTTCATCATATTTTTTGATTATCAAGCACATTTTTTTTCACAATAGATACGGGAAACATTTTAATGTTTTATGAATTGAAAAATTAACTATTTTGAACACTAAAATAACTATAATTACTTGCTTTCAATAATGTGACATGAAATATTAAAGGAACTATTCAAAATAATACATTTTTAATTCATAAATTTTGCATGTAATTATAAGTATTATAAAAATAAAAAGAGAAAATAAATTGGTAATTTAAATTAATCTTTTTTTGGCAATTTTCACTAAAATAAGATAAAATAATGTGAGATAATAATATTTTACCATTAAGGCAACAAACATTAATGCTGACTGATAATTTATGGAAATCTGAATGATTTTTAGGTTCAATAATCTAACCATGATTAAAAATACAGGTAACATTTGCTTTCTTATACAATTTAATAATGAAAACTACATTTAAATTCATACCTTGAATATTTCTGCAGTTTCACAATTTCCCATCAATTCAGTCAACACAGAAACTGTCCTGAATAAATTTAAAATAATTTTATTTTTGATTTAAAATTCTTTTCCATAAGCATACCACAGAAGTTTATTTTTCCATTAAACAAGATTAGCACAATTTCTTAAATTTTACAGAATTATGTATGTCAGCATCTGGAAAAATTTAGCAGTTTCCCTAAATTTTCCCAGGAGATGCCAATACACACATAGTGAATAAGCATTTATCAATTATATTTTTGAATAATGATAAATATTTCTAAAAACTAATATAAATACTTGATTTAAAATAAATTTATATCTATTCATCATTTCAAAAGCATCTAAAGGGTTTACAACAGTAAAAATGGTTTCTTTTGGCTATTCACAACACTTTGCAGTTAATTATTTAAATACCACATATCATAACATGTGGTATTTAAATAAAGAATTCTCAATTCTTTTATTTTTTCTTTTCTACTAATTTATTAAAAGCATAATTTACAAAGATATTTTTGGCTTAATTTAGAATTATCAAACAAAACTGTGCGAATATTAATTGAATTTTTATTTAAATTGCTTCGCTTCACTTTTTCTAATGAAAACTATTTATAGTTAAAAATAGGACTGTTTTTTTAGTATTTATTTAATTCTTTTTAAATTACTCAACCATTACATGATTATCCCAGATATATGTTCATTTAATTATTCAGTACTTATATTTTAATAGTTAAGTCTGAATATATCCATTTTTGAAGCTTTATATTGACAATAATATATAAAATTCATAACTATTTCTCAGCTTTCTTACTTTCTGCAACCTAATCTACGATGGATTTTTCAAATTCATTGCAAGCATTTCTTTATATTTTCATAAAGTTCTTTTAATTCACTAACTTGAGTTTCCCATTACTATACATCTGATTCTGTTGATCTAAATATAATTAATCCTTTTTTTAGGACCAGCAGCAGAACTAATTTTGTTAGCTATTCCATTACTTCTTTTTGACAGTTATTTTGCTATTGATATATCTTATGTTTCAGATGTGATTTCCAAGACATGTTTTAAATTCTCTTGCCGAAGAAAATCTTCATTTAATGGAAAATCTTTAGCAGGAAAGCAAAGCATATTGATTTAATTACTATCCATAAGGGATGAAAATTTTCTTTGTTTATGAGTAAATTGAAATAATTAAAATAGTTTTTGATTTAATTTTTCTAAGTTCAAAGGCATGAAATATTTTATATGTTACTTGACAGTTTAATTCTGTTAATTTTTTATCATAATTATTAAAATTAATATACAATTTGACAAATTTCATTTTTATATTATCCAATTTTTAAAGTATACAATTTTAATTCCAATTTAGGAATTTATAAATGCATGAAACAATTCCATTAATTATGGAATTGTTTCATGCATTTTTTATAGGCAAACAATTTTTTATATACAAATATAAGTTATAGTAAACACAAAGACATACAAATTTCCTGTTATCTAGAAAAGATGGATATTACAGCCAATAATTAATGCATGAAACAAAAGTAAAGAAATAATATAAGAAAAAAAGAAATTGTATATTTATTGAAAAAATTAGTTTAAACAATAAAAAAATAAAACATCAAAAAAGAATCCAAATCAATGTAATCAATGAAGTATTACCTAGGATAATTTGTGCAATATTGAGTGTAAACTTCAAATCCTGTACTATTTTTTACAAAACATTTAGCGACAGATACTGGATCCAGCCCACAACATTCCAATTCTGTAACAAATAAACTGAAATAAAAATAAAAAAACAATTTCAGTAACAAAACACTAAATAAATACCTTGACTAATTTTAAACTTACCAAATGAATAAAAGTAAACTCAATAATTTATTTACGTTTTATTTGGGTTGAAAAACTTTTATTAATTGCAAGTGTGTGAAAAAAAAAACATGCTTGTTTCAATACATGTGTATCACATATACACATGTATTATAATATATTATAACAATTAAATGAAGCATACAGTTTATGAAGGCAATTTATAGCAACTATCAAAGTTTATAAGAACACAAAAGGAAAAGAAATTTAAGATAGAAGCCATATTATTTATATTACTCATTTTATCTTTTCATCAGTAACATGAAAACTGTGTGTCCTTATTGATAAATACATAATTAAGTTTTCAACTCATCAAGAAATAAATTTAACTTACAACAGTGCTTATCTATGGTAAAATGTTAAGTTTAAATTGGCATAAATACCTATTAAATTTATAAATATCTTCTATATTACTAAATAATTCCTTTAAATACTCTTGACTAACTTTACTTTCTTCAATACTTTCAATGTGCCTAAGATAACCCTGGAATGAAAAATTGAAAATAATTATTAAAATCAAATACACTAATTAAACAATTTTAAAATCATTAAGCAATGTTAAAATTTACCAATCAATTTTAGCCTAATAATGAATTGATATGGCTTTATTCATTACACTGCCTCCATTTGTGTTGGTCATTAAATATTTTTACAATTTAATTTCTTTTAAAATATCCAAATCAAATTAATAAATTATTTCTGCTTTTAAGGATTGCTAGACAAGTAGAATCTCACATAATTTCTACAAGTCTTAATAAATTCCTCTATGATGTAACACAGTGAATAAATATTGATTTAAATACTATGCATCTATGATTATATGTAATATTTTTCATTTATTTCAATGAATAATACAGAAATATTTTCAATGAATAATACAGAAATACTATACAGAAATATTATAATAGGTTTAACTATAAAACAGTAACAGCACATTAAATTTAAAATTCTATTGGGTTGTTCGGAAAATTATTTCATTTTATAGGAAAATGAAAACCGTATAGCGTATAAATATTTTATTGAACTGTATATTGTTAATTCTAGTCCAATACCTTTTATCATTTTTATGGTCGTAGCAAGATTTCATACTTATAAAATGGTTGGTTTTCACTAGCAAAAAACCGATTCAGGTGGGAAAAACGAAATGACTTTCCGAACAACCCAATATAATATAATATTTCCATTAAGTAGCAATATTTTTACTAAATTATTGATTGTAAGTTTGAAACATTAAAGAATCAACATTAATCATTAATTAGATTAAAGTAAAATTCGATATCATTTCATAATTATACAGTTAGTTTGAATACTTTAACCTCTTCCGTAAAGAAAAGAAATTTTAGTAGAATTACATTCAAATATGTAAATTTTAGATGCATGTTAATATGTTAATTTTAGTTTCAAATTACAAAATATTGCAATGTAACACTTTTTACTAACTTTATAAATCATTTTAAGAACGTTAAACTTAATACTATAGAAAAATTATTTGCAAACATGAATGAGCATTACACTGTCCATATTTGGAAAATTTTCTTTCACAAATTAATGACATACAGATTGGAATTTTGTCAACTCTGATTTATGTAAATTGTTTTTATCTGAGTGATAGCAAACATGCAAGAAATATGAGTAAAATGTAGCAATGTTTTTAAATGAACAACCCTCATTAAATACAATCATATAAATAAAATATATACCTTTTATATTTCATCATGATACCAATGTGTTATGATGACTAATGGTATAAAATATGACAAAATAAAATTAATACATTGACCAAAAATTTAAAAATGCAAATTAGATTTTTTAATCTGTAAATTATATGGGCAATTGCAGTACTTGATTTTGTCAAGTTTAGTTCCATTAAATTTTAATTTTCTTTTCTTTGGTGAAATATGTATAGTCAACTACTCTTATGAGACAGTTTCCATATAGAAGAGATATTTTATTTTATGCAGACATCTTTTTATTGCTATGTTGAGATGCTAATAAAGCTCTAAATATAAATTAAATACGCTATATTAATGAAAATTTTACAATTTTTTCCTATTATAAGTTAAAATAAGTTATTTTATTTTCATGAGGAGTGAAGATTTTAAAAATTATGACTATACACAAACAAAATATACAAATTATCTTTTGTTAATTAATTGACTAGTTTTTTATAGTGCAAGGGATTTAATTATAAATTGTATGTTTTACTTGGTTTCATGGTATTTTTAAAATTCTACATAGTTATAAAAAATTTTCCTTTATTATAATCTCATATATAAATTGTAGTTTTCTTTATTTAAAATGTTGCTAAACTTTTAATTTTTACTAAACTTTTTCATTTTCAATTGTAAAAAATTTGAGTTCATAAAAAATGTTTTCAAAATGCTTTCATCGCACACTTTCTACAAAACTTGTAATAAACTTTCCAATTCAGTAACAATATATATATAACACTTTTAATATGTGTAAATATTAAAAAGAAAAAAATTTCAAAATGCAAATTAGTTTACATTTTTAACAATTATGAAAGTTATTTGGCACTATTCTGCATGACTTTTTCGTAGGTTCATAGGACAAATTTGACCAATGGGCGATGGCATTTGACCCATAGGTTGAATTACCATTGACAGTTTCTTTCACTAACGGTGAATACCATTTCTAATTCTCCGGTTCAGGTTGCTAACTGGTGGTTATAGAAATGGCGGTTAGCTTCTTGGCACAGTTAATGGTGAATACGGGGGTTAGGGCCATTTAATAGATCGTTAAAGTAAATGTTGATTTGGCGAAATTGTGAATTATAGCTTTTACGATTTATGTGCTTTTTCTCATGTATTATGTATTTACTATTTTGAGATAAACAATTTTCTTTGTTTTAGTCAATAATTGGCAACAATCATAAAAAAGCATTGGCGACAAACGTCAACGCTTTATTTCACTGTTCACGCAATTTTTTAAAATCACGTCAAATGTGATTTGCAGGAAAAAATTAAGGGGTTTATTTTTAAAACAGCGGAAAATCTGTCACATGCTGGTCCACGATATAGTTTCTACATCTTATTCTTTAACGTCCTGCTCGGTGATACTTTTTGATGAAAATTCAGGTTACTATTATTTAAATATATATATACTTTTGATAAAAATAATTCACATGCATCCCTCATTTTAATCTAGAGTTAGTGAATCAACATAGTGAAACAAATGTTCAGCGTTTTAATAAAAATTTAATAGCTTTATTACTTTTAAAACCAAATACTTAGCCAGGAATACAACTGTTCTAATTCATAATTCTAGCTTTATTTAATATTTACTTTTATTTTGATAAGCACATAATAAATCATAAGTAATTTAAGACGCTAAAAAAATTTGTACCCTCAAACATACACACACACATATATATATATATATATGTTTCGAAATTGCAACAAACTATATGGGGGGGTGGAGTAAATATTATGAATACTCAGTATTTATATTTTTTCATAAACACGGTATACACAGCAGTAATTATATCGAAAGGGTACTTATATCCCAAAAATGTAAAAT
>JAPDSC010071017.1:68333-87155 GCA_026290005.1 Latrodectus geometricus
ATTAAATGGAAAAGTGTATACCAGCGGTGGCCAAACTTTTGAGATCCGCGGTCTACTCCACATTTAAAAAATCGAAGGCGGTCTACCAATGGCAGGGCTAAATTAAAGTACATATTTATTTTCGGTAACAAAAAAAAAAATGGTAAATTATGTAATTTTTTTTTGAAAAAAAAAAACTTAATATTTACAAAATAAAAATTTACTGACAAAAATAATCAAAGTCTTCATGTATCAAAATCTGGCCATACTTTTCACTTCGTTTAGTTGAAATTTGGCACTGTATATCTGCGACAAGTTTATCATATTGTGGCTGGTACGAGCTTATTGCAATGCATAAACACGAAATTAAATGTTCATCTATTAAATGCGACCAATGTTTGCTTTTTGTTCATGGTTGCAAAAGCAGATCCAGAAAATACCTCGATCCAAAGTATGATTTCAAATACAAAATCAATTTGTAAATATTTGGAAACGTTTCCTCAAAAATTAATTTATAAAAATTAGTACCGCTAAATATGCTCTGGATTTAAGAAATATATCGCATCTTAATTTACAATTTCTTCTTCGACCATGACTGATGTGATATCTCTTAAATGTTCTATTTTTTTCAGATACTCCATCAATGTTGACATTTTCATTAAATGGAAATATCATAAAATTGAGTATTTCTTTCAACCTAATTAAGTCGGTGAATCTTTTTCCAAATTCTTCAAACAAAACAAATAAGTATATATAGAAAACTTCGAAGTCTCGGTTTGGATTATGGATGCACTCCATGTTTTTGAAGTTTCTCAATTCATGTTTTCTTAATTGAGATGCATACCTTTCTATAGTTTCTTTAAATGTTTTAATCGCGCTCGTCATGTGCGTTTTAGGTTTTAAATCGTAAAACTTTAATCATAAATCTTTAAATCGTAAATCTTTGCACAGTTTTGTTATGGGTTTTAAAGCGTAGACTGAGTAAATTTTTATTTTAAATAATTCATTGATTCTATGTCATAAGTCATAAATTAAAATGTTAATAACCGAGGTCATTATCCGGATGGTCGCGTGGACTACCTAAAATGTCTTCGTGGTCTACCAGTCGACCGCGGTCGACGTCTTGGCCACCCCTGGTGTATACGAATTATACATCTCATCTCAATAATCGCATTACATAATCCAATTTCTGCTGTGAAGAAATTTGATCGTTGGATAGCAGCAGTTCCAATAAAAACGACTTGCATTACAGTAGTCAGGTTGTTTCTAAAAAAATTTCATTTTAATATTTTCAATAAGGGCAATATCTTATTTTTAAATACATTTCTACCTATTTGTCTCAAATGAATGAAAATTAAATTTTGCTGTTTATTACACATTTGCATTACATGTATCATCCAGTAGACCTTTTTGCTAAAAAAAATTATGGTGATTGGGTATCCTGCTCGGCGCGTTTGTAAAAACGCTGTTCTATGGCGACGAAAATGAAATACGTGTTTTTAACGATTTTCACTTTTGTTATGGCAATGAAAACAAAAACTGTTTTTTTTATGAATTGTATAATTAAAAATACACTGAAATATTAATAAAAATTATGTTTTAATTAATTCTTAAAATTCTCTCCTCCAAAGGTTGCTTTAAAGAGCCCATTAAGGATTAATAACGTTCGGGTTGCCTTGCTTGGCGCATTTTTCGCCAAGTTGGAAAGGAAAAAGAGCCAAACCGCTATTCAACCGAAATTATGTAGCGAATTTCAATCACTACAAAATTTGAGGGTTAACAGTTAGTTTTGTTAACAAATAGCTTCAGTGAAACAAATATTTTAAGTCACAGATATTTTTTTAATATAAATTTAAAACATGCGGTAAAAATCATAAAAGTGTAGCCCAAATATGGAAGATAAGTGAAGCTCTTAACCACATCATTTGGCGACATGTTTCGCGGAATTACGCAAGTAACGTTGAAATAGCAAGGTTCTCTGAAATACATACCTGAATGATCTCGTTCAAGTCCCTGACGTAGGTCTTCTCGGTGTCAACGATTTCCAGAACCACCCTGTCTGTGTGGCTAAGGTTGGGATCGCACCAGCGCGGCTTGGCCACGAGGGTGGAGGTGGCGGAGGAGCCGACGCCGCTCGATCCGTCGCGCGGAGGTCGGCTGTCTTCGTCTTCGTCGTCCAGGGACTCGATGCTGGCCAGGTAGGACTTCTTCACATCCAGGCTGCGGGGCAGAGAAGACGAGGACGAGCTAGACGAGGACGACACCGAGCTGCTGCTGAGGGGCCGCTTCTTCTCCTGCGGGCAAAAACTTCAATGAATCACTCTGCACTAAAATAACTCTCACGAGGTAGTCTGGTTTGAGGCGGTTACTATAGCAACAAGAGAAAACCATTCCAAGTAGATGGTACTCTGAGTATATAGAGGAGTGCCTCGTGTTATTCTCTGAACGTTGAATAGGGCTTATCTTCATGCGTCTCTCTTTAAAGATGCAACGCGTCTTGTTTCCATGGCAACAGACAGGCGCAGATGAATTGACGACATTAGTGTGACGTCACATCCACAACTGTTTCCAAACAAATACAAGGTAAACATTTGTTTAATATTGTATTTAAGAGTGCCTTCTTGACAAACTTGGAGATTTTTGTTTGGCTATCGATTTTATTGATGATTTTTGTTGGCACAGAACAATAAATTGTTCTGTTGCAACCAGAATACGATTGGAAATAAGCCCAGCTTGGTGATGAACTGTGACTACAATTTGGCGAGAATCAAAGGTTAAGCAAAGAAAAGGTTAAAAGCTTTAACAAACACGTTATCCTTAAATAATGAATATCAGTTTCAAAAATAACAATTTAAAAATCTATCACCGAAATCTATGGCAGTTTCAATGATAAATGGCGCTTAACAGCAAATGTTTGGAAAAAGTTGCTGGATATGACGTCACAACTAATGTCGTCTATTAGCGCAATCAATTCTAGCAACAGATAAACAGTAGTTTGATTTGTGTAGGTTGTTATAAACTGTTAGAAATGGGCGGCTTACGAAAACTGCCCATTTCAGATGGGGGTTAACGGTTACGAACTGATGATATTATAATATTTTATTATCTAGACAAAGTTGGTGACATCCTCCTGTCAAAAATGAAGAATGCCTTGTTCCAACGGCAACAGTCAGGAACTGGCAAATTATCTGGCGCTATTCTCGTGGTTGAAAGATAGTACTCCGGTTTGTGGCGGTTGCTATGACCACAAGAGCTGCCCATTTCAGAAAGGGGGTTGAGAGTATTTTGAATTTGTAGTATTTAGTATGTCTTTTATTATTTTTAAAACAAGACAATATTCAACAAGATAGAAGACAAAATTGGTGCCTTTCTTCTGGCTCTTGTCAAAAATGAAGCTAGTCTTGTTTCCATGGTAACAAAGGCAGGAACAAATTGCGGAAGTTATTTTCGTAGACAGAAGCCTGGCTCTTGGCAACAGCAACAAGAACCAGAGGATGAAAACTCGGTCTTGTGATTAGGATGCACCGAACTTTACTGTTTGTAACGATTCATCTATAAAGGTGTGGCAATTGCTTCAGGCAAATGATTCAAACTAGGGGCTAAAATGCAATTCTGTCCACTGCGTTTTCAGAAGAGAAAAGAACCATCCTGTAAAAATGCATCATGTGGCAGACACTTGTTTCCTTCAGAATATAATGAATTTGTCTAGATTGCTTGTTTGGTTGGGTTTTCTGGCGCAAGGTCCAAAAGGGACAAGCTGCGCCAAAACTTTGTGTAAATTATTTATAAATTATAGAAAACCCAACCAACATTAAAATCAAATTAAAATACAAAAAACAGTGTAAAAATAATGTGTTTAAAATCCAGTATAAATACAAAATAGAAACAAACGGAAATACAACTTTAAAATTTAAATAAAATCAATGAAACCCACTGCCCAAAAAAAGGCAAAAAGGTTTCGGTGGGGTGACTGCCCCACTAAATCATACATTGTTAAAAGGTCAGTTTCAAGAAATTTAAAACGGTAAATGTTAAAATCTGGACATGAAATTAAAATATGAGGAACAGTATATGGTACATCACAGGTTCGACACCATGGGTTTAATTTAGTTAGGAACACATGTTTATGTGTGAAACGTGTATGTCCGTGTAAGGCGAACATTCGTACTTCATAACGGTAAAACTGATGATAGGATGACGTATGGAAAAATAGCACGCAATTTGTTGGAGACCTGAATACTCCATGACTCCTGCCAGAGAGAATTAACAAATCTTTTAACAACCCTTCTCACGTCGAAAAGAGGGACACATTAATGAAGTACAGACGATGCAGCTTTAGCAGCTGCCTTTTCATTTCCCTCTAGACCTAAATGACCTGGGATCCAACAGACACAACAGGATGACATTTATTAGTTTTTCAATGCCTCTAAAATACTCAAACTGTCAGTATACACACAAATATTTTATAAAACTTTTCTGCATTCACTAGCTGAAGGGCTTGATGGATTGCCGTAGCTTCAGCAGTAAAGATGGAGCAGGACGTATGAAGGTTGTAACCATGACTGGTATCCACATAAAATATGCCACAGCCAACATATCCTGAATTTCTAGAACCATCTGTGAATACAAGCATGTATGATGAATATTGACAGCGATGAGATAGATACAGCTGTTGAAAAATCGTTGGGGTTGTGTCTGATTTTCCAAATTGTGCAAATGGATTTATAATAATAACCGATGGATCATACCAGGGTGGATGTGAATGTAAGTCCGTTTTAATAAAACAGACATCATATAGGTCTGCCAAAATTAATTGAGCTTTAGTTAGAGTGAGAAAAGGTTGGATACTGTATGGTCGAGTATCATATAATCTCTTCAAGGCAGGAGTACATACTAAGGATCGTAAAGGATGTTGTTTGTCAGATATAACCATGCGTGTCAGACATAACGAGTGATTTGCGGAATGCGCCTGAACAAATTCTCAAAGCAGAGTGATGCACAGTCTGCAGAAGACCTAGCAGATCCATACACAACACTACCGTAGTTAATACGAGATAAAATGAGTGCTTACACGAAGGAGTGACAAGCGATCAGCACTCCAAGATGTATTTGATAATACCTTGAGGATATTAGCGATCGCTCACATTTCTTCCGCAATCGTAAAACATGCGGAAGAAAGGTCAACTTCCGGTCAAATATCACGTCTATAAATTTTATCTCATTGACTACAAGTATTGTAATGTTGTTCAGATGGATAATAAGAACATTGTGTAGGCTGGTCTTCTTGCGAAAATGGACACAGCAACTCTTGTTAGGAGATAATGTAAAGCCATTCTCTGCACACCATGCAGCTATTTTATTAACAGATGTTTGCAATTGTCTCTCAATTAAACGTAAGTTCGATCCTTGGCAAGGTATTTCAGGTCGTCCACATACATAATGCCAAATACAGAAGGTGATAAAAGATGAAGAATGTGACTAATGTATAAGCTAAAAATTGTTACACTTTAAATAGAGACTTGGGGTACACCCTCGGCTTGAATAAAAGTATTAGATGTAGATGATGCAATACATACAGTACGGGAGCGTAAGAAATTCTGTAGGAATATCGGAAGATTACCCAGAAAGGCAAAATCCTACAAAGAGCGGAGAATACCATATCGCCATGTTCGGTCGTATGCCTTCTCGATGTTGAAGAAGAGGGATACCAGATGATTTCTCCGCATAAAAGCGTTGCGGATTTGGGTTTCAAATATGTAATGTTATCAAGAGTGGATCTTCCTTTACGGAATCCACTCTGATTTACATGTATACATTTATTTTCTTCTAAGACATAAACAAGACGGGCGTTAACCATACGTTCGAGAGTCTTACAAAGACAGCTCGTCAGAGCTATAGGTCGGTAATTTGAAGGATTCGAAGGATCCTTACCAGCCTTTAGGACTGAAATCACTATTGCTTCGCCCCAAAGTGATGGAAATTCATTTTCAGTCCAGATCCCATTCAAAAAATTCTATAAGTTCAACAGGAAATCTGGACTTCGATGTAGAAGCATTTGATAGTGGATTCTGTCAGGTCCAGGGCTGGTATTGTTAGCCTGCTGCAATTCTCGCTTCAATTCCAACATCCGAAATTCGCAGTTGCAAGGAAAAGCTTGTCTATGGTTGAAACGGATTGATGTTCGTTCAGCTCGACCCTTTGTCCTTAAAAACGAAGGACTATAAGAGTCGGAACTTGAGACGCTAGCAAATGTTTTACCAAAGACATTCGCAATGTCCATAGGAGAAAAGTATATAGCAGCTCCGGTTTTTAAAATAGGAATTGCAAATTTTCTATAAATACCATTGGCTGCTTTTACTTTTCTGCATAACTGCTTGCTGGATGTGGAAGGTGTAATTGAAGAGACATAGCGAGACCAGGATTTCTTCTGAGTTTGACGACGAGCTCTGAGAGCTAATGCTTTGGCTCTCTTAAAGACAACAAGATTCTCGTTGTGGGGTACCTCCGAAATAACCCCCATAACTTCCTTTGTTTTTAATATGTTTGTTTGCATTCATTGTTCTACCATGGTTTGCAACGCCTTTTTGGTGTAGAAGAACTTTTAGGTATTCCTGCATTAGCTGCATTTATAATTGTTTCAGTGACTTTATATACGGCATTGTCAATATTCTCGATCGTAACCATTTTATCGTCAACGACTGACAATTGTGTAAATAACGTCCATTCTGCTCGACTGTAACGTAAGTAGGTTGTCTGCCTCTTAGAGTGGAATGCGACCCAATATTCTAAGATAAATATTGCTCATCTAAATAACCCTTCTTAATTTGTAAAAACAATAAGTGTTCAAGTACATTAAAAAAATTAGTAATAAGGTGTCCACATGGGTCTACTTTAAATGACAATGGAATAACTTTGATATACCCCCCAAAAATTAAGTGTCAAATTTGGCATTCCCTACGAACTTTTTAGGGTTGTTGTTTCTTATTTTGGTGTTACTAATTTAGATTTTTTCAGCTTTTAGGTTTTTGCTGTTGCCAAATTTGGTATTTTCTTGTATTTTGTACCATTTTCTGAGTTTTTTTTAAAAGTTTTTTATGTATTAATTATTTGTATTTAGCGAGAATCCATCTTGGCGAGTAAAAAAGGCGCCAAAACAGGTATTATGGTTGGTGAGGGAAGAAAAAGTCGCCAAATTTCCGATTTGGGGGGTATATCAAAGTAGTTCCATGACAATAATCTACAATTCTAGATGTGATGGAAGACTGCAACTTACATGGAAAGCACTTTCAGAGTAGCTGCGTTTACTGTATGACCGGATAGGACGGTGACGCTTTCCCCCGCATTCGCTCGGACCGGAAGTTGGAGCAGCATCTCCCTTCTCCTGGCTGTTCTTGGCTACAATCGTGTCGAACATGTCCAATAAACTCGAAGATAAATCCACCGATGTACCTATGGAAGAAAAAGAGATCACGGTAATTGAAAGGCTAAATAGAACCGATAATGCATGTATATAATATATAAGCTAAATATTACAAACTAAAAATACAGTCGCAGCTTGCAAAGGGTAAAAAATCGACCAATATAGCAAAATTAGTTGATTTTGTAGTTGCCAAAAAAATCGCCAAAAGTAATTAGGAGCCAAAATTGAGTTTGGTAATGGTTTTTTTTTTTTTTTTTTTTTTGGGGGGGGGGGGCGAGTGCCAGTTAGGCTGGCAATACGGGGTGCGCTGCTCTTTTTTTCTGAACCATAATTTGGTGCGGAGTCCGCGACTTCCTCAGTACACATATACCATAGACACCCGGGAGGCAGTCCCATGCGAGTACATAGTTCTTTAATCAAGTGAGTAAATACCCGGACAACGGCCCAGAGTCTATCCGGGGAAGCGAATTTGCCTCCTGCGCTTTTGTGCTTTTTTGAGTTTGTTTAATTCTCACTTTGTGCTCATTTTCATACCGACCTGCACCTCCACGTGGTGCCTCCTGGAAACGTTAACTTCTGTTGACGGCTAACGCAGGCGGTGGGACTAAACTTTGCCCAACTCCCTACTTGGATTGTGCCTTTGGCAAAAGATGGAAGGTGATGGAGAACCCCCGCAAGGGGATGATCTGATCAGCCAATCTTTGGAAGTGCAAGTATACAAGAAGTCAGACACTCTTAGACTCCTTGAAATTGAACAGGAGCTTATTGTGACCCTTACTAGTAGTAAAGCCAGCCAAGCTCTCCAGCAGAAAATAAGGGGTGGAATCTCAGAGATTCTGCAAATTGCATTGACCCAGGTCGAAAGGAATGCCTTCCTTGAGGGCCAAGCAAAATCCTTTGCTAACACAGCTGCCAGCAAACCGAGGACTTTCGCTGAAGCTGCTGCCAGCAAACCAAGTGCCAAGAAGCAACAAAAAAGAGACTTGAGTAAAACCCGTAAGCGACGGGACAGATCCCGGCAGAGGCGGGAAAATGTGGTTGTGGTCTACCCTAAAGAGGACAAAAGTTCTGAAGACACATGCAGCCTTATCAAGAAAACAATTAATCCCACGAGACTTGGGGTCAATATTGCCAGGATGCGTGCCGTAAGGAAAGGCGGCGTTCTTATTGAAACCCAAAAAGAAGAAGATCTTGATAAACTGATCGAAGAAGTCAGTAAAAATGATAAACTTAATAAAGTGGTCAGCGCCAGTAAGCCAGCAAAGAGAAAACCGAGAATCATTCTCTATAATGTTGAGAAAGATATTGCCAAAGAAGAAGTGGCAGACAAAATTAGAGACCAGAACCATCTGGATGAAAAAGCAGACTTAGAGTTACTTTTCGGATACAAGGGACGAACTGGAAATAACTGGGTTCTCTCTGTCGACCCAGAGTCCTTTGGTATCCTTATGGCCAAAAGACGAGTCTTTATTGGATGGACCTCGGTGAGTTTTAAAGAATATATCAAAGTCACACAATGCTTTAAATGTCTCCGATTCGGGCATATTGCCAAAAACTGTCATGGGAAGGAGACATGCAGTAAATGCGGAGAAGGACATCATAGCAAAGATTGTGAAAAACAACCAGTGTGTTGTAACTGTACTGAGTACAATAAGCGAGCCAATAAACCAGTTAATGTCAACCACGATGCCAGAAGTAAGACCTGCTTTATGCAGGAAAAGGAGGCCAACAATTTAATCAAGAAAACTGACTATGGATACTAAGCCCACTCGAAACTGTTTAAGGTGCTCGCATATCAATTTGAACCATTGTAGAGCTGCAAACCTCCAACATGCACAAGATCTTAATACACTGGACATTGACATTGCCTCGCTGAACGACCCATTCACGTTCAAGGATTCCATTACGGGATTTCCTATCCATTACTCGATCACAACGTCTACTGACCTTAGGGCTGCCATTGTGGCAAAGAAATCACTAATTCTCAGCCCGGTCTACACTGCAGATGAAATTGTGGTCATCAAATTGCAGGTAAACAACGCCTATCTGTTTATTGGCTCAATCTATTGTCCTCCCTCCAAGAGGATCCAAGATTCTATAAAGCCTTTGGAAGTGATAATCAACAAACATCCCACTGAAAAGTGGATCATCTTTGGTGACTTTAATGCCAAATCTACGGCATGGGGGCCTAGAGCCTCGGACCATAGAGGAGAATTTCTCTTAGACTTCTGTGCCAGGTGGGACTTGGTAGTGGAAAACGATGCCAACAGTCTCCCCACCTATAACAGCACATTGGGAACCAGCTGGATAGACTTACTAATTACTAAAAATATGGACCAAGGCGACATCGAAAATTGGAAGGTACAGGACACCTTTACCGCAAGTGATCATCAACTCGTAACCTGCGAATATTTTATTAACAGGATTCCAAAGAAATCTAACTGGCGCTGGAATTCTAAAACACTGGACTGGGAAAACTTCAAGCGTAATCTGGCTCAAGTTGCTACTGAATTCCCTATCAATCATTGCGAGGATATTGGAAAGGTGATCTCCGACATTGAAACCAGGATTGGTAAACTTTGCATTCAACACAAAAAGAGACAGACCAAGAAACAAATTAACTACTGGTGGACTCCAGAACTCAATACCGAGAGAAGTAAGGTTCGTGCGCTCAGAAGGAGGTATCAGAAAATCACTGATGTTGAGGAAAGAAGGATCTGGAAGCAAAAGTTCAAGAAAGCTGCAGCAAATTATAGAAAGCAAATTCTGGTCACGAAGCAAAAAGCTTTCAGGGATTACCTGGCTGATGTCACCCGTGATAATGCTTTTGGGGGACACTATAAAGTTATTAGAGATAAACTTCACAGACCAGTCCTTTCCCAGCTCGTTCAACTGGATAATGGGAACTTCGCAACCAATGCTAATGAATCTTTCAATGAAATCCTGAAGTTTCACTTTCCCTCCACTAACGATGTGGTCCCCGACCACAGTCCTGCCCTCAATGGGAACGAACCAGACTTTACTGTTCTTGAAGTGGAGCAAGCCATTGGTGAAATGGACCACAACAAAGCCCCCGGCTTTAATAACATTTGCCTAGACATCTATAAGGAACTGTTTTCTAGTAACAAGGAGTGGTTTACCAGTATTCTCAATCAGTGCCTGCAGCAGAGCATATTCCCAGAAGTTTGGAAAGTGGCAAAAGTTATCCTCATTCCCAAGGAAGGAAAGGATAGATCTCAGAGAGACTCGTACAGACCGATTTGTCTCCTTCCCATCTGGGGGAAAATTCTTGACAAGTTAATTATGCGAAGGCTTTATCACTACTTTATCAGCAATGACTTACTGAATAAATATCAATTTGGCTTCCTCAAGGGAAAGAGTACCTGTGATGCTCTTCGAGAGGTCACACAAAGGATCAAGGTTAATAAAAGGAACAAGCACTTCACCTGCATGATTTCCCTGGACATTAAGAATGCATTCAACAGTGCAAAATGGTCTGACCTTATCAGGCTTCTTGGTCAACATAAAACACCAACCAACCTCTACTGGATGGTACGATCCTTCCTTCAAAACAGACACTACATGGATGCGGAAGGCAATAAGAAACAGTACAATATTGGAGTGCCACAGGGATCGAGCCTGGGACCATTCCTTTGGCTGCTCATAGCTAACGAGTTACTACAACGAGATTTTGGACCTGATACACACTGCCAAGCTTTTGCGGATGATGTTGCGATCTTGCTGACTGCCAAGTCCTACTTCCAATTCAGTAAGAAAGCAATTAGACCAATGAAAACAGTGGCGGATTGGACTCGTGACTATGGACTTTCTCTCAGCCTGCAGAAATGCAGATACACGATCTTTGTGGTACACAAAAATATAACAAGGCGTCCAGGTATCACTCTCAATGGACATAAGATTTCTTATACGAATGAACTAAGCTACCTTGGCCTCCTGTTTGATCCCAAACTGGAATGGACGGCACACCTCAACAGTGTCAAGGAAAAAGTTGGCAGTATACAAAACAAGCTTTCAAGAATAGCCAGAACCACTTGGGGCCTCAAACCGCCCATTGTGAAGCTAATTTATACCTGTGTCACAGAAAGCATCATTCTGTATGGCTGTCAAGTATGGTATTCAGATTCGGTTAAGATGAACAGTAAACTGAATCAGATCCAAAGAATCGCCCTTCTCAAATTAACAAAGACATATCGCACCACATCTACAGATGCCATTCAAGTCCTTGCTGGATGTGCTCCTGTCTACTTGAAAGCACTCTCTTTCCAACAGAGATTCGAGCTTTGGAACTATGGTACTCCTGTCATGATCAACAATGTCACCTGGTGCCCGAGTAACGCCTGGACCAAAAACGCTGTTGTTGACCCTCCTTGGACCAAAACGAAAATCTCTTGGGACTACACTCAGCAACACCAAGATTATTATGCTTACACTGATGGGTCCAAAATCAATGACCTTGTCGGCTGTGCGACTCTCATCTACAAGGACGAAGTCCTAATCTCCAAAATTCAAATGAGACTTAGTGACGTTGCATCTGTCTTCGAGGCCGAAGCCTGGGCGATACTTAACACAATGATGGAAACACTTCGTCAAGGGTGGAATCGCTGCCACATTCACTCGGACTCAAGGTCAGTCTTGATGGCTCTTGAAGGATTCGAGGTGGAGACAGAAACTCTTAGGAACATCCAAGCCCTCAATAAGGAGAATCCGGACACCTTTACCTTTCACTGGGTAAAGGCCCATGTTGGCATCATCCATAATGAGGCGGCAGACTTGGCTGCTAAAGAAGCCACAACATTTGATGTGATTTCAATCCCTGCAAAGCTCAGTAAGCAGCAATTCAAGACCCTCACGGCAGAAGCTGAATTGAAGCGATGGCAGCAGCTGTGGACTGCATCGCTTAAATCCAGACGGCTCCACTCCTTCATTCCGGCTGTCTCCAGAAAGAACATTAGAGCTGACTTTTACATTAATCAACTCATGACTGGACATGGATCCTTCGGAACCTATCGCAAGAGATTCCATGGTAAAACAGACATCTGCCCTTACGATGAGGAGGTTCAAACACCTGAACACCTGGCCCTCACCTGCAGTAGATACGATGACATCAGGACAAGGTTCTACCCAAAGAACCACAGGAGCCAGACTCTCCAACAACTTGTCCACCACCAAGGATTCAGGAATGGAGTTGCTGAAATTCTGAAGAGTGAGATCCAGCTCCAAATGGGAACCTGACTTGACTTTGATTGTAACTTGTACTTTGTAAATAGTTGTATATATGTTCTTACTTTGTTATGTATTTAATCTTGTATTTTTATATCTTTTGCTTTGTATTTTCAATAAAGGCCTTGTTGTGCCCTCAAATCTTTCAGTCAGAGAGTCCAATAGAACGCTGCTAAATTGAGACGTTCTTACCCGTGTATGCCCTTTTGGGTGGTTTGGCAATTCCGGCACCTACGCATCTGGTGTTTTGTCCTCACGGACTCCTTGCTTTTGAGACTTTTTACCTTTGAGTTTTTCTCTTCGGTGGTTTGGCTTTCTCCACCACCTGCTACTCCAACTTTTGTCCTTCTGGACCCCGGAGTTCCGGCTTCCCATTGGCCACAGTTCCTGGGTTCCATCCAGGATTGCTATCGTTAACGGCGTTCTCTCACCGTATACCTTCGGGTGGGCCGGTGCTTCTTCTTATACCATAGACACCCATTTATAGAGTAGGCAACCATTCATAAAGGAAAGGACAGGGGAAATAGAAAGAGAAAGTACATCCATGCCCGAATCGGAATTCAAACCCAGGATCTCTTTATCCGCTATTAGGCACGTTGACCAATAGACAGGGTGGCCGACGGCAAAACTAAATCACGATGACGACAGATTTTCGGTTGTTTGGGATTCGAACTCACTACTTCCGACCAACGAGAACACCGTGGCCTATCTATAACAGCAAACTTTAATACAAGCAAAACATAAGATCTATTATTATGTGAGCACTTTTTTTTTAAGTTGCTTTAGCTGTAATGAGAATTTTAGGGAAAAATATTCGCTCCGTCAGAGTACAAGCAAAGTGATTTGTCGCTCAGTTTCTATTTTTATATCAAATCATTTTTCAAATTAGATACAAAGAAGAAACAAGCTATCTCTTAGAAATTTTCGACGTATGTGTATTTGCCAACACATTGCTCACATTTTGAACAAAAAAAAAAAAAAAAAAAAAAAAAAAAAAAACGAATGTTGTCATTCGAACACATGAAAATTCTTCACTGCAACCGCAACCTTGAGGTCTGTACGATCACCAGAGTATAATTTCAAATAACAATGTTTGCAATTTCAGTTAGATAGTTGAGCTGGTTGGTTGGTTGGGTTTTGTGGCACAAGGTCCAAAAAGGACAAGCTGCGCCAGATAGTTGAGTGTATAAGCCTTAATATATAGTTGAACGTTTCGAGAAATGTTTTTTTAATCACTTTGTGTTTATTCGCATAAATGATAAGCTTTAAAAAAAGATGTATTTTTAGAAGTAGCTGTGATATGTGCGTCCCGGAGAGAACTTGCGAACTTGCCCTGTTGACAAAATATTTAAGGGGGTTACTTGTGTTTGCTACAAAATGAACGGAACAAATTCGTCTTCATGTGTCCCCAAGTGTAAATGTATAAACACGACGAGTTTATGGTTCTATTTTTCTTGTGTACACGCGCAATATTTGCAAAATGCAGCCTTTTCTAAATAAATGAAACATTTATGATCATATATATATATATATATATTAGGTTGTCCGGAGCCAATTTTTGAAAGGTAGCGCAAGAGACTTGACATCACAATTATTGAAAACAAATAACATGTGTATATATTCTCAAAGAGATGGCTTCAGCCATATTTGGAAAAAGTTTGTTTACGGTTCGTTCATTTTTATCAATTTTGTACGCCTTTCAACAAAGTGGCCAATAAAGTGCTTTTCTTTTTCCGAAAGATATGCACTGTTTATGGGGAAGATGCTGGAGGCAGGATTTCCCCTCATGGGAAAAATGTCGACTCTTTGGTTGAGATCAAAACTCATTTTGGACACAATTTTTGCCGAGAAATCTGAGAGGTTCTGGAAATACGGAATTCTCAAGCTACACGAAAGATGGAGAAAGCTTGTGGAGCAGAATTTACCTATGTAATGTAACAAATGTATATCAATATTTGAAGGAGCTTCGTTTTAATTGTCTTAAAATCTCAGCACAAACTTTCCAAAAAACCCAATATATATATATATATATATATATATATATATATATATATATATATACTTGCTGTTAAATTCAGAATAGTTATATTAGGTTGGGGAAAAAGTTATCCATTATTTTTTCGGTAGACGTCTGCAGTGATCGCTATCTCGTGAGGTATCTATCAAGCAATTTCAAATTTATGCTCATTGGAAAGGTGACATTTGACACTAAAATATTCTCTTGCGGTTTTTTGTTTGATTCATTCAGTTACGAGTACAAGGTTTTAAAAATAGAAGACGACAAACAGAAAATTCGATACATTTTCGTTTTTCTTTTATAATGGCGAAAATGCTAACCAGGTGGCTAAAATTGTGAAAGGTGTTTATAGTCCTATATATATATGACTGTAACAACCAGTTACGCACAATTTTGGTTTCGTCGATTCCGTTTGAGTATTTGGATGCTAAACATGCACCTCGCATGGATACAACATCGTCGAGAATGTCTGTAAAATATCAAAAATGATCAAACTTGACAGCATGTCAGCAGTCGTAGCTTCGCACAAGACCTAAAAATCTACATGAAAACTGATTTAAACCTTTTTACAAAGCGAATTTGAAAAAAGTTACAAAAAGTTCACGTAAAAATAATGGATTTCTTTTTCCCCAAACTAATATGTTCATGCGAAATCAATGTTTAATTACTTTTTTGCATAATATAATCTAAACTGGGACGATAAGAATGAAAATATGTTTTTCAGTATGAGTAAAATCTGGCATTGAATGCAGGGATTACAAAAAAACGTCACAGAACTTGACCTCATTGGTTGTTATTTATCAACAGCGCAAAAGTCCAAATTATCGTAAATTGTTACAGAAGCAGCGATCAATTCTTGTAAAAGGCAATAAATAAGGTCTCGACCTTTCATAGTGACCGCCAAGGTCAATTTCGTGAAAAACAAACGCTCAATCGCACTTTGAAACGTGACGAAGGGCATCTCATTAAAATTCCCTACATATTTCAATCGCGATAGAAGATTTGAAAAGGGACCTCAGATCATTTCACTTTGTTGAGCTGCCCACAAGCTTTCAATTCAACACTTCATTTTGATGACATTCCAGAAGAATGTCCCACCGCAGCCAAGTGACATGGCTCAGTGGTATAAAGTCGTTCTTTAGAACAAAAGATGTAGAAAGACGGGAGTTCTGTGCTTCACGTGAAGGATCATTTGTCGTGGGCAGTGACCGGGAGGATTTTTCTTTGTCTGAGCATTTTGATATTATCTCGCGTTCCTATAAGAGTTCAAAATATTTTCGGTGATGTGGAGCGGATGCCAGCTCAAGTATGACCTCGTTACCCGATCGTGGTTTAAAAAGACGAGACTTTAGGTAAAAGGCAAACCCAGAAACATTAAGGTACAGTTCGATTGGACTACACTGTATGCATGCATGCACGTGCATCGGAATGGGTACTAGCGACTTTTCCGGGTTTCCTCCTTCCGACACGTGAATATGGCCCATTATCAGTGGAAAGTTTTTTCTCAACGCATTTACGAGGTGGACAATAAAAAGACAACCATTGAATTGGAGAAGATCTGTCAAACAAAGCACTCGTGTTTGAAGGGGAGACTCGACTCCTAACGCATCTTGTTACAATACACAGCTGAGGAAGACCAAACATATAGACTTAACAGACAACACGTTATACAAACATCATATGATGGCCTCTTGTGAAGAGTGTACCGGCAGACTTCCCTTCACTTCGCACAGCTCAGCAGTTAGTGCAGCGCATACGCCATGTATGCGCACAATGTCTGCAGCATGCCCCAGGGACCTGTTTGGTTGGGACAACGTTCTCGTTAGCGGTAGGTAGTGGGCACGAGTTGCAATGTCCTCCAAGTGACCTCTGGCAGGTCAAGTATCTGAAGACTCGAACACGCACAGAACTGCAACGAGATGGACACGAGACATGTGCGCTGTTTTCCCAGAGATTGGATTGCTTCTACAATTGGCTGATTCTTTAAAGGATAATACTAACATGGACTTCCTTAACAGTCTCTCTCGGTTTTGTTATTTTCAAGTTATTGAGACATCATTTTCACCCTTAATCTTCTCTGACTTTTAAAAGAAATTTTTGTACATCATTCATTTTCTTCATGCGTACCGATGGATTATTTTGGATTTCTTATAGTTTATTATATCTTTTTATTTTAAACACTTTTTGAATCTCATAGTTGTCTCCAAACATTACCATCACTGACATGGCTCTCCCACGTTATCAACATCTTTTCCTGGCTCCAATTCAGGAACGAAGACAATCTATAAGGCATAATACATAAAAAATGCCATTGTCGTCCCCTCATACAGCACCTGCAGGTACCCCGTGATATGCACATGCGCAGTGCCGATAACGCATGACGCAGATTTCAGCATTGAAGTCAACTTCAGAAAAGTAAAAATGTTTTGCAAACCACTCTCTCTGACGAAACAGGATGTCATTCTCTTGAAGGACGCATTCATAAGCATCTCAGATTTTTATTGGGATATCGATGAATATTTCTTGAGTAAAAACATTTCGATTTGTAAAAATCTATGTTTTTCAAGCGACCTGATTTAAAAAATGGGTTGGGTATAATAAAGGATGACCAGTCACGAAAATGAATTAAAATAACAAATTTAATTAAATTATTTTTTAAAAAAGAATCCGACCATCAATAATATTTAGATAAAAAAAATATGGGATACATTTTATATTTAATAAAATTAAAACGTATATAATATGCATGTATGTATGTACGCATAAATAGAATTCATAAAATAGTAAATACATAATAAATAAAACCAAAGACAGAAATCGTTAATGATAACATTTGAATAATTTGCGATTTTAAAAATGGAAAAAAAATTGGGAAGGAAATAGGGTAACCCAGGATTAAAAAACGAGGAAATGTTTAACAAAGAAAAAAGGATAATTTTTCCCTTTCAACGATTTCTTTTTTTCTCAAAAATATAAAAATTAAAATAAAATGATAAGTAATTCAAATAGAGAAATTAGCAGGTAAATTTTTTTTACTTATTTACAAAGATAAAAATATTTTATAAAATGAAGTTTACTGGAAGAACATTTATTTAAGTTTTAATTTTACATAAATGTCGATTAAAAAGTTAAAAACCCCAAAGTAATGTCAAAATTTAAAAGAATTATCAGTGATTTGACAGTAAAAACGTTACGTAAAAACCAAACAGCTGAAATTACAGAAATTTTTGGGAAACTTATAAAAAATCTTTGTTCGAATTGCTTCAGTACATAAATTAAATGATCGTTTCATCTCGGCTTCTCTCCTTTCAAGGATATACGGACAAAAACATAGATCATTGAATTCGGTAAATGTTTTAATCTTTCATTTGATTAGAGGCTTAAATTTGTTTATTTCGCATTTCCATTTTTTGTAAATATTCGGTTTCTATATGCTCCGATAATGATCCTCATAATCGTGCTCGTATTTATCAGGAATCATAAGCATTTCTTAAAATGTCGATCAACAACATCTTACTCTTTACTTTATTTAATGCAATTTATATATTTTTAATGTTATTTGAATTTTTTAATATTTCGCTCCATTGAATTATGCTCATGAATTCATGTAGTTTTCACCAGGCTTAGAATTTTTTTTATACATTTTTAGATTTAGGTATATTGTTAAAGGTTTATGCATGCTAATTTAAATAGATACCCAAATTATGGCAGATTATGAATCAAGGAAAAAAGCAGAAACGAACGAACATACAATTTTGAAGAAGATAGGAAAGAAATATTTTTTTTATTCATTCAAAATAACAAATGTGTTTGATTTGAGGCCTGCGATATAAAAATAAATAAATAAATAAAAATGCAACCTGAAATGATATTTTACCCACACTTTATAATAAATATGATATCGAATCCTATAGGCAGCAGTTTGACAAAATGTAAACAATCACCGCCCAACAATTTATATTCACTAAAGGAAGCACATTAAGATTGCACTGCGCAAGAAAGCAATTGACGATGGAATTTAATTAAAACATCAGAAACATTATTTCAAGAGTTTAAAAATATAATTACAGTTAAATTATATTATATATATATATATATTTATATATATATATATATACATATACATATATATACATATATATATATACATATATATATATATACA
>JAPDSC010071017.1:103369-152383 GCA_026290005.1 Latrodectus geometricus
CTATCGCAAATAGAAGGAATCTTATTTCTAAGCCAACAAACAAGCATATAATTCTCTAGGTAGACCAACAGTATATACGATTTTATTCTTCCTTGTGAATTCAATTTTAAAAACAAATATACGATGTTGAATCTGGTTACATAGCTCCAGTGGCTTTTTTGACGGATGCCATATGTTTTGCCAAAATAACATAAATTTTGTTACCATTTCATTAGAACCAAACAGAGTTTATAATAATAAAAATAGTTTCGATTATAAAATTGAAATGCTTTTCATAAATCCTTGTTCGATTTATGTGAAACGACTGAAAGCCAAAACAAGTAAATGAATGGGTAATAGGATTCTTGAGAAAAACAAAAGTGCTTTTCTACATTGAAAAAGTTTTTTTGAAATAAAAAAAAAAAATTATTGTTTTTCTTCAATAAAGAAAGAATTGTTTTTAAATATTTATTTTGTATCTGTTTTTTTATAGAATGCATACCATATAATTTTTTTTTCTAATAACTTTTTTCAACCCCTCGATAAAACTGAGTAGCAACCATACTTGGGGACTAACACTGGGGGTTTCGTATTAGGCTGACCGCCTAACTGGGACATGCCCCAGCGCCGTCGGTCCATGGGGTGTCGTCCACAGAAAAAAAGAGTTAATAGTAGTACTTTACTTATAGACGGCAGGGCGTTGTAAAAAAAATAAGTTTCAACAGTTAATTTTCGATTTTATATATAAATCTATATATCCTCAGTTATTTACGATATAAATAACTGAGAAAGAGGCGTGTGACAAAGATAAGTCAGTCCCACGAAATCGAAAATGGGGCAGTTTTAAAAGAAGTGTCCCCACAAATTTTTCGAGCATTCCAAGCGATCCTGCTACACTTAAAACTGGGGAAGATTATCTCATCCTATTGTTTCCAGGCTAAAATAATTTTATAGCAGAGTTTTTACAAACTTCTTCTGCAAAAAATCTCTTAAATTATAAAAAAAAAAACATTTTTAATAAATTTCTCTTTATTAATAAAGCACTCTTGCAGTTTGGTATTTCAGTTATAATTCAGAAATTCCTTTCGACTTAATTGTCATTTTCCTTTTTTTTTTTTTTTTTTTTTTTTTTTTTTTAGGGTTTTGTTAATTCTTTGGGTGCACGGGTGCACATTTATTTGAATAATTTTTTGCATTCGCAGCACGTTTAATTTTGGGGGGTACAGAGTAATTTGTAAGAACAGCATATTTTATGCAAAAAAGAATTCATTTATTTCATGATATAATAATATATGCATAATATTGGGATAACTTTAAATCATCACTTTAAAAAAATATGTCGTTAATTTGTGTCATTATGGGTTAGTATAGCACAAGACACTTTGACAATGAAATTACTTTTTCCGTTGCAACCGATACCAATTACTTTGAAATACTGAACATGTTAAATATTGTCTCATTTTCATCGACATATCAGAACGTCATGTGTGATTTTGGCCAAATTAATGCGTAACGCTCAGATACGTTGAATGCGGTCAAAGGGTTAAGGTGTCTTCTTCTAAAAGTCTCCATGTCAAAATAGAAATGACATCGTACTTTTTTTTTTTTTTGTGCCACAACATTACTATTTCCTAGAGCAGCGTTTCCCAAACTTTTTTGGCCAAGGCACACTTGTCGCGGGGAAAATAATCACGAGGCACACCACCATTAGAAAATGTTAAAAAATTAACTCTGTACCTATATTGAGTATAATAAAGTAATTCTCTTGAATAGGAATCAAATAAGCGCTAAGAAAGTATTTTATAATTACTTTATTATGAAATATTAAGTAAACAGAATAGTGAAAATTTATGAAATACTTTCAGTGCGAAACCTGGGCCTGTTTGGCTGAACACAAAGCCGATATTCTGGCTGGAATGGAAGAAAGATACACACGTAGCTCTTCGTCAACAGTTCTCAGTCTCTCTCGGTATTTGGTTTTCATAGCAATCATGCTTGAAAAGCTAATCTCACACAGATATGTAGTGGAAAAAGGGAGCAATATCAAAATAGCTTTGTTTGCCAGAAGGGGGAACTCCTTGGCAGTATCCAACCAAAAACTGTCCAAAGATAGATCAGCAAATCTTAGCTTGCAACCACGATTTTGTCTCAGTTCAATTAGTTCCTCCTGTAAAGTCATTTCCTTTCCAACAACTGATGCTGAGCTATAAGGGTTTCTAACCCAGTCAAGGAATTCAGTGGAGACTGAAGAGAAATAAAATGACAACTTCTCCTCAAGAGTTTTTAAATGCTTAACTATTATCTCACACAGTGCAGCAGTGTGAACACCTTGCCATTGCATGGTGAGTGTGAACATTTCAAGATTGCCCCTTTCCACGTGTTGATGCCAGAGTTGCACCTTTGAACGGAATCCATTTATTTTATCTGTACGTGTAAGCAGGTTTTCATTTCGGCCTTGCATTCGGGTGTTCAATTCATTCAGATGACGAAATATATCTTCCACGTATGCCAGCCTTGCACACCACTCATCACTTGCAAGCTGCTTTGCGTAATCTGATCCCTCATTTGTCAGAAACACTTAAAGTTCCTCCCGCAGCTCATACACTCGAACCAAGACCTTGCCACGCGACAACCACTGGACCTCCGTATGAAACAGCAAGGCTTTGCTCCCATCTCCTCACACAAAGCTGCGACTTTGCATGGGTCATGACTTTACCATGCGCACAACATCATCCAACACATGAACTAAGGCTGATGGTAAATTCTTGGCTACGAGGGCTTTACGGCACACCACAGTGCTACAGACGGCACACTGGTGTGCCGCGGAACAGCGGTTGGGAACCGCTGCCCTAGAGCAACAATTCCAACGACGCTCTCTCTCTATGTAAATCCAACTTGGAGCATTTACATTTAAAGCTATTAAATACCCTCAAACGCATGCAAAATCGATAGTTTTGCATGCGTTTGAGGGATTAAACGGATAAAAATCTATTCAGATTGCATAAAAAAAATCAGGGTTAAGCTATACTTGAGTTTTAATGGCTCAAAGTCTACTCATATAAATCAACAAGGATTTATAAAAATAATTTTGATTTAAGAATACAATCACTTTTTATACTGGTTAATAATTAATGTTGCAGTTAGTTAGCCACAATAAAACCTATTGCAAGTTAAATAAAACCTATTGCCCTTAAAAAGGCAAATAGGTTTATGTGGGGTGGTTCCCCCAACAAATCATTTAAAGTTATAAAATCAGTTTTAAAAAAGTGTAAACGTTGGTTGTTAAAATCATGACATGAAATTAAAATATGATATATTGAATATGGTTCATCACACGTTTCACACCATGGAATTAATTCACTTAAAATCATTGCCGCCCAACCTGTCTAGTGGTTAGCGTACCTGACCACACATGGGTGGGACCTTGGTTCGAATCCTGACTCGGGCATGGATGTACTTTCTCTCTCTCTTTCTTGTCCTTTCTTTGTGTGTGAATGGTTGCCTACCCTATAAACGGGTACCTATGGCATGTGTGTACTGAGGAAGTCGGACTCCACACCAAATATATGGTTCAGTTGGAAAAGTGGAGCAGCGCACCCCATATAGCCCGCCTGTCTGGCACACGACAACAACAACAGCAACAACAACAATTCACTTAAAAACAAATGTCTGTGTGCGTCCGATACGAAGGCGAGTTAATCGAACATCGGCACTTCGTAACGGTAAAACTGATGATGGGATGAGGAATGGAAAAATGGCACGTAATTTATTAGTGACCTACATACTCCAGAGAGAATTAACAAATCTTTTAACAACCCTTCTCACGTCGAAAAGAGGGACACATGAATGAAGTTCAGACGATGCATTTTTAGCAGCTGCCTTTTCATTTCCCTCTAGGGGGGGGTAGATAATGTTTTTCTTAAAATGAGGACGGACCTTTACAAAATACGAACACATACTGGAACTGCCAAAATTCTTTTTTAATTTCCATTCCACACACAAATTCGCTTACATTATAATCAAACCCTAAAGACAGAATCTCCAATAAATGGCGACGGGCAAATAAAAATTGTCCGTAAGCGTCTACAAGAAAATAAAATGTCTCTTACCCCAAAACCAGTAGCTGTGAAGATAATCCGCAGCCAGCGCCCACTTAGCAACTGCTGGAGTCCCGAAGACGTCACCCGCGTGAGCATACATATTGGCGTTATCGGTCGCGCCCATCAATCACCCAGCCATGCCAAACGCATCATTCTCGCTACAGAGGTCGCGATAAGAAAGCAGCTCGTGTCAGGGAAGGACGCGCGCGGCAGCTTACACCACCCTTCCCCCATGAGTTTCACTCAATTCAAATCCAAATTGAAGAAAACGACGAACAGTCGAAACTCATGATTAACTTTAACCCTTTAACTGCATTCGACGTATCAGAACGTCCTGCATTAATTTCGCTTTGGTGCGTCGTTGAAAATGAGACAATGTTTTCTCTCTTCTTTATTTCAAAGCAATTTCTATCCCTTAAAAATTATTACAATGAAAAATTTACTTTTGTTATAAAATAAATTTGTTGGTTCCTAATTTTTTTTCATACTAAATATTAAAGTTAACCCAATATTACGCTGTTCTTACAGATTACTCGATATCACAAAAATTGAATGTGCTCCAAATGCAAAAAATTATTCCAATAAATGCGCTCCATTATTGGAATAATTTTTGCATTTGGAGCACATATATGTATGATATTGGGTTAACTTTAATATTTGATATGAATATTAAAGTTAACCCAATATCATACATATATGAATCTATCCTGAAATAAATGAATTATTGCATAAAATATGCTGTTCTTACAAATTACTCTATACCACAAAAAATTGAATGTGCTCCAAATGCAAAAAAACTATTCCAATAAATGCGCCCTCAAAGGGTTAAGGATGCTCTAAAAGTGTGGAAAACATTTTCATAGTAATATCCACTCAATGAAGGGAGCCAAATTATTTGTATGTAGTAAAACCGCGAGTCACGAATATAATTTGTTCCAGAATCCTACTCGTAGTGCGAAATGTTTTCTCATATAAATTAAGGTGAAATACGATAATACGCGTTCCATGTTAAAAAAATTATTTACTAAATGCTATGCGTAACATTATTTCAACAAATATATATATATATATATATATATATATATATATATATATATATATATTTAGTCTTAGCAATTCACATTCTGTGTAGTTTTGCATACGGACATAACTTTGTAAACGAAAAAAACATTTAAATCGTCCTTGCTGATTTAAACTAACCCTAAAGTGGATGTTATGATTTATTTATTGCTTGCATAAACAATCCAATATTAATATTAAATATGCTTTACATGCAAAATGAAATAAGCTTATCTTTACTGAATGATGAATAAGTATTTTTTAATAGCGGTATCGAGAGAGACAAATCTCCAATAATATATGAAATTATCCATCCCACTAAGATATTGGCCACCATTTTCTTTCCAAGAGCTCATCTTATTGACTTGTTTTGGATGGGTGGACAAAATTGTATATCAGACATCATTGGTGAAAACGATTATTTGTTGAACTCACAGACCAATTACTGGTAAAATAAAGTGACGTCTCAACTGCAAGGAAAGAATCAACCACTTTATGGTTTAAAAAAATTAATTGCATTGTGTTAAGAAGAGGGAATTTTTCGGTCCACCTGTAATGCCGATTCAATTTGCAGAAAGCGAAATAATTGCGTATATTTATTATACTATATATTTTCTACTGGAAAGGCATTTATTTGGTACACAGTAATAATAAATTTGAGCACAAGACCTTCACTATTCACCTCCAATCCCAAGATAGTAGCCGAAGACAGCAGAGACATTCTCCGGCTAATTCCCACCCATTGTCGATCATCTAGAGCAGTGATTCCCAAAGGGGTCTATATCGACCCCTAGGGGTCTATGACAACCTGCAAGGGGTCTATGTCAGCGAAAAGAAATTTGGGGGTCCATGAAATTAAAAATGGGGGTCCACGATAGTGGATCACAACACATACACTGATAGTACCTATTTACTTACATCATACTATCTTATAATATCAAAACATATACATTATTTATAATATAACGCTGTTACCAATCTCCTAACGAAAAAAAGAAACAGACTGGACATCATTAGCCGAGAAGATTTAAGATGAACCCTTACAAAATTGACGCCAAATATTCATAATTTATTATTAAAGCATCAGGTTCATCCATCTCACTAAAAATATTGACTTATTGCTTATGTTATTTTATTTATAGTTTAGTTTATCTTTTTTATTTAATGTTACGTATATTTTACATAACAAATACAAAATTTTATTTTAAGTAGTTTTAATTTAAATTCAATTAATAAATGTATAAATTAACATGTGTTTTTACTTTAAGTTTTTAACACTAAACTTCACTACAGTTAGAAATTTACAGGAAATCAATATCAGGTAAGTAGGGGGTCTACCCAACACGGAAAAACATGGAAAGGGGTCTACGACACAAAAAAGTCTGGGGAACTCTGATCTAGAGCCTTGAAACAATGTGGTTTCAATTTTAATGCGTTTGAAGAAATGTGAGATCACAAGTGACACTGAGGAGTGCTCAACACAGGCATTCTTTTAAAATTTTCATTGCTCAATAAGCTTATATATAGAATTTGATACATTCATAAAATCCCCTGTAATATGAGAAAACATGACGCATCAAGGCGATTTAAGAACTCATTGGTGAGTGAGATTTTGCTTTCGTTACAAAGATGTGTTTCATTTGCAAGGCATATTTATGCTGTCACTATAGCAGAGCTCCTGTGGCAGGGAATTGGTAGGGTGATCACATCCTCCCTCACTGTGTCCGTCTTCATCTGTGACATCCAAACTTCTTCGGCAGGCCGCAAATTCGTAGATGATCGCATGAGACATGTATCGAGAAACAAGCAGAAGATCTCGCGAGATTCACATGAGGCTAAATGACGTCACAAATGTCTTACCTACGTCAAAAAATGGGCGGAGCGCGAGACAAATCTGGATATCGAGCTGGTTTGAAATATCTGGCAACTTTCCGCGAGACATCGCTAATTTCAATTTCCGCAGGAAAAATATACCACGTTGATATCGAGAGTACTAGTTATTACAAGTTTACATTTGAAGAGGAGGAGTTAATTATAAATCTTTATAGAGGTAATAATATTCTTTTTAATATTGCAATCGGAAATGGAACCGGAATGTAAACAAATTCTCATTGGTTTAAAATATCCATGACGTCAGATTACAACGTCAGACTAAGACCTCCATAAGACGGGGTTTGTATACCATAAGACGGTGTCTCAATCGGATGGTCTACCGAGTTTGCGGCCTGCCTTCCGCTAGTGCTGGTCGTCACCTGACCGTGGCTCAAAATGACGAGGCCGTCGATGCTGGGCCGAATATTCCAAACCTGTTCACCTTCAGCCACAGTTCGAGGCTCGCCTGCACCACTGAGTACGTTACAATAACAAAAAAAAAAAAAAAAAAAAAAATGAAAAGACAGAGAAATTGGAATCAACGACGTTTACCAATAATTCAATCTCTTGGTCTTGTCACGTTCTTCAGTGTGTTCAGGAAAAACTTTGATGCTAGACAATGTTGACATCATATAAAGCGCGTTCATCCGAAGACTAGAGGTTGTTCAGGGCGAAAAATCTCGATACCAGCCTCTGTTGAACAACAGATCATAGATGTTCTGCATACATAACAGGGTGCAATTGTGGTACATTAATATGGACCATGAAAAGCCCTACTGGAAGACGGTTCAAAATAAAATTATCTCACAACGAAGTGCAAAAAATCAAAGTTCTTGCATCTCAGGCATTTCCAACGATTGCAATTCTTAGTACAGCGAGGTTTCTCCTGGTTTGAATGCAAAACGTGTGACGTCTGCACGACGGCCTCGTTCTAGGGCAGCATTCTCTGGAGCATGGGTTCGATCCCAGACACTATGGAACAACAAAGAGCACATTTATCGAGGGTAGCTCCATTCGCAAGCAGCTGGAATCTCTGCTTCTGGAAGTGACATCAGAAATCAAATCAATTTTTGATGGATTACAGAGCTTCAGAAAATAGAATCACTAATGGAAGCTCACCTACTATTTTCAAGCCATTAAATCTAAAACTACTCATAGAAAAATTACTTAATACTACCCAATTTAAATTAAAGGTTCTAATAGATATTTAAGTAAAGAATAATATTTCAAGCTTTTTAATTCTCGTTTTAGAAATTTAACCACGCCCATTAATAATTTCAACCAATAATATGCCAATTCGTTACAGCTATCACTCAAAGCTCCAAGAAAGGTGAGGGTCCATTGGATCTCACAACTAGGTCAGACCAGGCGAAATTTTGTTAAATAAAATCTACACAAGGTCCGTCATTATTTTGACAATTTTATAACATCGTAAATTTTTACAGGAAATGTTTTCCGTTAAGTTATGAATGATATCCAATTTAAATCCGATTAATTCTACACTTTACCTAATTATAATTTTCTTACGCTATCAAACATAAAGTCGGGGACACAAATAATTGCAATCTACAAAGAAATGAATTTGAATAAAGAATTCAACATACCAGTGACACGATTGCATAAATGGGTGACAATCCCATTCGAGGAACAAATACTCAGCTTGTTGCTGTCATTTTTTGGACACTCCTAACACCACGGTTTGCAGCTAAGAAAGAATTTCGAACCACTACAAACATTCAAGCCTTCGAATCCACTGAACATTCAGCATTCCATAATTATAAGATGCCTGAGTGGTTAGCGTTCCTGACTCAGAAGGCCGTTGGTCCTGGGTTCGAATCCCGGTTTAGGCATGAACGTTTCCTTTCTCTCTTTCCCTTGTACTTACTCCTAAGATGATGGATGTGAATGTGGCCCACCCTAAAAACGGGCATGAGGTGATGTGATGTGGGTAATGCTACTCGCCTCCATGACTTGGTTCACAGGTGCCACGTTAAAGCAGTCTCCGGGCTTGTTATGGTGAAGGGTTAATCACCCAGTGCCCAAAAAATATAATTATAAGAGGATACATAACTTTTAGTTAGTTTATTTCCAGGAACAGACTTTCTTTTTTTAAGAGAAATCCTTAAATGTCTCATCTTTTCAGCATTAAATGAAAATGAAAATTATTTTAAAGTATATATTTTATTTGGCGCGTGTTTCCTAAAGAATGCGTAATAAATATTAAAAAAAAAGTAGTTTGGTGTAGTAAAAATAGAGTATTTTAGTTTAAAAGTCAGCAATTATTTTTGTAATTTACTAACTTTGAATTTTAAGAACTATTTTATCGGTTCCTATCAGTTCGCAAAAACGAGCGCGTTTACTGCATTATGTTCAAACAATTAACAAAAAATAAATAAATAAATTGAAATAAAAAAAAATAGAAACTTGAATCGAATTATTCTGAACGCTTCTGGAATCCAAACTTGCGGATATCCCTTTCGCGCTTGATAAATCCCTATTTTTCCCTTTAGGGATATTCATCAGCTCTTAGGAAAACATAAGAGTGGGATAGTTATTCCATAAATCCTTTCACTCGTTCCAAATAATCCCGTTTATCAAGTGAGAGGTTATCTATTTATAGTGAACACCCATAGCTTCTTGAACGAAGAACAGAAAAAGCTTTCGGATACCACACTTTTAGCAATGAGAGAGGGGAGGGAAAGCATTTAAATGCAGGACACTCCCACGCACCAATGCCAGAAATAAATCACTTGAGATTCCTGCTTCTGAAGAGGCTCTCACTTTCTGAAGTGAATTCACACTCGCAGCGCAACTACAATAAAAATACTTTTTCTTCCCTGTGTTTCTCGCCAAATTCTTTATTTGTGCGATTTTTTGTAGTAAATGGTATATTACTGACAAAATTATCAATAATATACAGTAGAAGTCCATTAATCCGGCATCCAACAGTCCGGAATGCCCGATAGTCCGGCATCGCTCCGGAAAATTGTAAAAATTTTGGTTTTCTCCCAAAGTATGTCTGTAAAGCTAATAAAAACGATCGAGAGCTATTCGGAAGTTGTCTGGGTAGTTCGAGATCATCCGGAAGCGCTCGGTATTATTCGGAAACAATTAGCTGCCGGCTAGTCAATAGTAAACGTAACTTTTGAAACTGCTTATGAAAAAAGTGATTTTCGTTCTAACTTTACACAGGGTGGCCATGTTTTCAAAACCTAAGCCTAAATAAAGTGATTCAGATGCCGAAACGGAAAAATCAGCTGGGCAGAAGCTGCAGCATCACTAAATAAGTTTATCTATTTTGCTGAGGCTAGTACAGTGCTTCAGAAATTATTGATTTCCATATCATTAGAAATAAATTTTATACTAAACGCCAAAAGTCAAGAAAACAAAAAGACATTCATGACTTTTTTAAATCTAAGTGAAATATAATTTACAGTACGTGTACATACATTATATGAAATGTAAAATAAACTTTGTTCTATGTACTTGCATACTGTATTTGTAGTTTAATTATTAACCTATTGTTCTTAAAATTACCGTCCGATAGACCGGAATTTTCGGTAGTCCGGCACCGAGCCGGTCCCGAATGTGCCGGATTATCGGACTTCTACTGTAGTTTGATCACTCATTCAGTTATTTCGAATTTTCATCCTATTTCATAAGACATAACATAATCATTCCACAAACTACATTTACATATCCAGTACCTATACAAATGTACATAATTTTTCTTCATTTAAAATAGTTGCAATGTTTTTGCTTTGACGAGCATGCGCAGTTCATTTCGGAAGCCTTTGCGTAAGTGTCGACGTCACATCTTAAGGACCGCCTTTTTTAATTGTGTTGCGAAATTATTTTTATTGTTGTACTTGTCAAGATTCAGGCGGCTTTTTTATGCAGACGACAAAAATTGGTTTTAGATATTAAAAATAAATTTTTTAAATCTATGATTTTTTGAAAATTCTATGATTTTTGATAAAATTCTATGATAAAAATCTATGATTTTGTGATTATGTTTTGTCGAGTGTTCGATTAACTTGCCTTCGTATCGGACACACACGTTTCACACACAGACATTTGTTTTTAAGGGAATTGTTGTTGCTGTTGTTGTTGTCGTGTGCCAGACAGGCGGGCAATATGGGGTTCGCTGCTCCACTTTTTCAACTGAACCGCAATTGGGTGTGGAGTCCGACTTCCTCAGTACACACATGCCATAGGCACCCGTTTATAGGGTAGGCAACCATTCATACAAGGAAAGGACAAGAAACACAGAGAGAGAAAGTACATCCATGCCCGAGCCGGGATTCGAACCCAGGTCCTCCTTATCCGTAGTCATTTACGCTAACCACTAGACAGGTTGGGCGGCTTTGGAAAGTACTACAAAAAGTTATTTATTCGAGGCTATAAAAGAAAAAGAATGGCAAAATACACATATAAGCAGTTCATATTTCTACTTTGTTAATAAAACGGCAATTTTAATTTTTTCTATTGGAACATAATATTTTAAAATTATATTCTTAAACATACATTTTTCCTATTACTTTCGATGTAGAAAAGCATTTTTTTTCTTCTCAAAAAAGTAACTAAAGCTCATTGACGCCGCACTTCCAATTTAGATATCCGAAATATCCTCATTCATTATGTTCTTAACCATCCCCACAAATGACATAATCCCTTCAAAGTGTCTTTCTGATTAATTTACAACACTCTACTATCGCGATTCACGAAGTCAAACCAAAAGTCGGTCATCGATGAAATCCAGCGCCATGATTCCATTTCGACTTCGATCACGGAATCTTTCTCTCGCTTTACAAACATCACTGAAGCAAAGGCTTCCAACCACAGAGCAATATTTACTCACGTAAGCAATAATTACTAAGTGGGAAAGTCTCGAGCAGACGCTTCCATAGACGTCGTCTCCTATTATTCAACAGACCCAGAACCTTTCACACCGAAGAGCTTTACTAAGTGATGCCACAGCGTTCTCAATAAATATGTACACATGGATAGCTTCAAAAGAACCTGCTGCTACAAGTGTCTGCATTTACGGAAGGAACTCGGGATCTCTTCTCAATTCAAATGTTCTTCAAGAAATTTTAAGTGGAAATTAATTTTTTATTGACTCATTTATGTACATTTCACGTGTAAATATTGTTATACATATGCGGATACAAACTATAAAAATGAATGTATGTATTATGCACACAGTAAAATGTATGCGAAGATTATGAGAAACTTGGTGATTTTCACGTTTCCTTCTTTGCGATTAGTGCCTTCATCATCTTCACTGAACTCTGCTAAAAGCATTTTGAACATAATCCAAGGTCTCAGAAAGGTCCTGAAGTCTTGTCAGTCAAGGTCATCCGATACAATAGTATGTCAATCAGCATCTCAATCCTGGAATACATTTTGCCCTAGGCCGTGAACAAATGTTAAAGAAACTAGACATTAAATATTAAAAAAAAATTATTTTTCTTAGAATTCTTGCAGCACATTGACTTTTGACAGTTGGATTGCAGCAGGATAAGGTCAATTACAGAAGCGTACACAGAGTGTGAATGAACGATTTTTTAGAAACAAATTTAAATATTCCATTTTACTGAACACATCCAATAAAATAAACAAATCTTGAAAAACCTTTCGAGGTTTTTTGTTTATCGAACAACGCAATTAGGAAATGATATCCCGAATTATACGTTCGAAACATAAACAAAGTGCTCCAAGTTTATAAAATAAAAGATGGACGCGATTTTCAATCAGCGCTGATATAATAAGCAACTCTTTCAGTTGAGTGGCGACCAGGAAAGAGCGCCAATAAGGCCTCCATTGTTCCGCCAAGGCGCCAGATTTTCGCGTGCCGCAGACATGCACCCATTACGATCCTTCCTTGATTCTGAAAATGCCACGGAAAAAAAAAATGATTCGCCAAGTAAATAAACAACGGGTGATCGATTAGGATGTGGGAAAGTATGTCATTCGGGTCAGTTTACGAAAGAATGAAAAGTAATTAACTCGCTTTGGAGAGGAAGTAAAGAACAATTTTCTTCGCCAAAAGTGAACATGTCCATTCGTTTCTCGAGTTGTTTCACGTAAAATTTGTTTCTTCGGTTGTGTATCCCGATGATCTCATATGACCGACACTTAAATACGTTCAGAAACTTTAGGAATCTCTACTAAAGAGTGGGAATCAGGTTTGAAACCACTGAAAAGAACCAGTTCTCGAGATTTTAATACATTTTTTGAAAACCAAAATTTGCTTTCAACAAAGAATTCAACCATAAAGTGATCAATACAAATGGAATATGTAATATAAATATGCCTTTTCAGCAGAAGTGATGATGATCATGGCCCCCATACACCCTTACATAAAGGACATCACAATGCCTCAGCCGCCAACAATCAACATGGTGGATTTGAACTCACTACCTCAGCGGTTATTTCGAGGCTATGGGAAAAGTGCGCGGTTCAAATAAAATAAATTGAAGGATCAATTTACGAGACAGCGAAAGCGATTTTGAAGCGAAGATGTGTGTCTTGACTCATGATTCCCCAACATAAATAAGCTGGACAAGGTGGGTGCTTTCGAATTCTCTAGATTTGCAGATGGCGTCTTGCTTCATAACAGCTTAACAAGGCAGAAAACATTAGCTTGACAGCCAAAGAACTTGATTTTGAACCTTATCAGACCGGGGGTTTAGAATGCATTCCGAACAACGCTCTCAGGTGATTTTCCAACACACGAACAATCGGAAGTGGCTGGAATCCAATCAGGGATCTTATGCTCTTGTTTTACCACTCTTGGGAAAACGGAAAAAAAAAATGCGAAATCATTTGTAAGTGAGATTTTCTAGTACGCCGTATTTTTATATACGATGTTCACAATTCCCCTCCGCTAGTCTAATAGACTGCATAATGCAGAGGGCGCATTTATTAATAACCCACGCCTTATTTTCCTTCATTTAAATGAAGAGCATTGTCGGGTGAATCAACAAATGTTTCACAGCGATCACTTGCAGATGGCGTCCGCACCAGACAGCATCGCATTTCAATGCCACGTGCAAGGAGACCTCACAGACAAACTGATATGATTGACTGCTACGATTCTTTCTGACAATCGCAGCTGTGCTGTTCCAACTCACAAGGCAGCGTTTTTCTGGCTGCTTTCGAACTATCTATGGCAGGGATGGGCCAACTACGGCCCACCGGAAGGTTCTATCCGGCCCGCGGATAAAATTTTCAATTTGCCGATCAGAGGCAAATTAAAAGAAATATATTATATAATTACCTCCTTTTCTACTTTGTGTAAATATTATATTTTCCTTCCTTTTTTAAATAGGGCTGGTAAAAAACTGCATTTTGAGTTCGAACGCAGATTTCAAGATTTCAGTGCCATTCAAGCAGAATTGGATATTTTTACCATGCCATTCAACGTAAGTTGTGAAGCAGTGAGGTCAGATTTGCAGCTTGAATTCATTGAGTTGCAATCTAACAATCATCTCAAGCAATTGTTTCTAAATATGCCAAAGATAGAGTTTTACAAATCACTATCGAAAGTAAGTTTTCCAAATTTAATATCTTATGCCCAGAAAATCAGTGCTATGTTTGCTTCATCTTATATATGTGAACAAGTGTTTTCAACTATGAACCTTAGAAAGAATTATTTAAGAAGAAGACTGACAGATGAGCATTTAGCCTCGTTCCTTAGAATCAGTACACTTCGATCAGTACAATCTCACTTCGAACCTCAATATGAGGAACTTTAAAAAATGAAATCGCAATTTCATGCATCTCCTTAATATATTAAATTGTAATGCTTGTATATTGTTTTTAAAATTTTAGAAAAATTCATCTTGGCCCGGCAAACTTTATTTTTTCGATTTTTGGCCCGTGATCGAAAAAGTTTGCCCATCCCTGATCTATTGCAATGACTTGACTGCAGTTGTAAGTGAAAGAAAGGATTACTTCCGATGACAAATATCAATAAAACCAAAAAGTGCTTCACATTCGCAGTCCCTTTCTGAAATTCTTTCACCCCATTTAAAGCAAGTTGAATTGAAATTAAATCCAGAAAAATAGATTTCTATTTTTCTGGATTTAATTTCAATTCAACTTGCTTTAAATGGAAAGAAATATATTTTCAATGTACTTTTTGTTTTTAATTTAATTTGAATATTTATAATTATTTTTTAACATTTAAGGAGTAATAATAATAGCAAAATTGTTCAATTTTTGTTGTGCATCTGCATAGTATTTTACTACACAGAAAGCTGAAGTCCTAAAGTAAATAAAATAATTATTTCTTCTCAGAATCTCCGAGCAGCTTATTCTCCCTCAATGCTTGATACATCAGCAATCGACATTTCCCGTGTGAGATTTCAGAAGCTTGTGAACCCAGCCATGTAATTTATTGACATACAGTTCCAGGAAGAAAAACCCTGAGGGGATTACGGACCCTCGAAAGAGGACAAATAGCCTTCATGGCAAACTGACCATAAATGCGGAGAAAATCTGCGTGGAAACAGGCTGGGGGGGGAGGGTTACTGATCACCTTACCCCTGCAGTTAAATGATCTCTTGTTCATAACCCCTGTTCACCCCTATTGAGTTAGGAACTATCTTTTCTTTGTTAAAAGGTGCTTTGGTGTGGCTTGTAAATTAAAACTCACCAATCAGTTTCTCCAGTCTCTGTAAGAGCGACTGCCCCAAAACAACTGTGCTAGATGGCGCTGAAGTTCATTTCAATATTTATTTTGAGGAAACAGTCCCCTTAAGAGCTTTCTGCTGCGGTCTCCCTTTGTTGACGCCTGGATTATTTTCACCTGCAACTAACCACAACTCTATGCAATTCCACAGTCCATCAAACAGGTTCCGGTTTAACAGGATCCTTATATGTGTATATATGGAGACATGCGTATATATGGTGTCGTGGGTCCGGCTTAATTCTGGTTAATTATTGTGGTAATCTATGACATTGTTTAGCGTAATGCAAAATATGACTGATACTCTAAAATAAAAATTGAGCTGTTGGGAAAATAATTAATTTTTACTGAAAAGAAATGACACAGAATGTGAATGCGGGGAAAAAATTAATTTCGTTCATTTAAAGAAATACTCACCATTTAGATTTACAGAGAAATAAAAGTTAAATAAATTTTCTCAACCCGTTCGTGACCAAGGTCTCGTGGACGCGACGCCGCGATTCCACTCCTATCAGCCCAGCGTCGCTTCCACGCGAAGAGCTCCGATTGATATGGAGAAACCAGCGTCGCTTATGCGTAATCGAAAATCGGAACGTTTTATTTGAATTTTTAAATGCTACTAGATGGCGTTGAACGGCAACGGTTTTCACAACGGTCGACTCATGGTATTTGACCTTCATGAACGGGCATTAGTTTCTGAAGGTAAAAGGCGAGAAAATATCTGCTTTGGAATTCAGATCCAGAGTTATTCATCAAATAATAGGAAAATGAACAAAACCAAGGAGCTCAATATCTTGTCCAAAATTAGCGGGCATTCAACCATTTCGTCTAACTGGTAGACATTTTCCAAAAAGTTTATATTCATAGTTTATATCCATGACAAACATCATATTACGTGTGGAAAATATGCAATGTTGGGCTCGGTGTGGATCCTTGTTTTGAACTATATCACATACAGCAGAATTTTTAAATTTCGATTTTATTCAGAATATATTATTATTCTTAATTTCCTCTTTTTTATTTCGTGTTTGTAATATTTGCAGCTTTGTTTTATTGTGTATAGTATTTGTTTTCATGTACATAGTAATAATTTTAGTTTTTTGCATATTTCGTTCATTTGTATTAACGTTGTATTTTTTATTTTAATACATATTAAATACCAGTATAGTATATATATAATTCATAAATTTGAAGTCTTTTTATAAAAATGCTGATTTTATACGAATTTTTTCGTAAAATTAGGCTTAACTGCTTAAAATGCGCGGGCCGGTAGTGACGCTCCGTTTCAGAGCGTTCGGTCCCGTGACTGAGTTTTATTTCCGGCGCGCTGGTCCTCAAGGGGTTAATGTCTTGTAAACCAAACAAAAAATTTAAATCTGTCAAAAGTATTGTTTCAAATTTTTCTTGGTGACGAGGCTGTCACAAGATTCAGAAATAAAGATTTCTAAACACTTCATTCAGTCACAGGCGTCATACTTTCTGATCGACTGATCACACTGATCGACATACTTTTAATTGACTCACCGCAATATTTTTTTTTTTTTTTTTATCTCTACGGAACTTACCAGAACTTTTTAGAACATTCCAATAGAGAGCTTACGGATGCAGCAACTTCGAAAATGTTGACCTAAATTTTGCATAGCTTAATTAATATTTTATTTCACTGGCTCATTCATTTTTTTTTTTTTTTTTTTTTTACCTTAAGTTAATTTAAAAATTCCTTTGTAAATTTTAAATAATATATAATTGAATTTTTTTTTTTTTCAAAAATGATGTAAAAAGATCGCCAAAACAACCTCTAGGCATTCTGTTCTAGCGCCATCCCCTATCGAAAATGGAGCAAATCTGGTAATATACAGACGAGAGCCATTCTAATATTAGACAGTTCTATTCACCACCCTATAATCTAGCAATCACCGATATTCCATCATGTGTGCATCACACTAACCCTCACAAAAACGTTAAATTACCAACAACAAAGGGAGAAGCAGTTTTATATAACTACAGAAGTTTTTAATTAAAATATTACTGATACAAAAGTATTTTAGCAGACACAGTGGCAATAAATATTTAGGTGTCATCGTCGAATGGCAACAATAGACGACATAAGTCGTGACGTCATATTGTTTCCAAACATTTGCTGTTAAGCGTCATATATTATTGAAACTGGTATAGACTTCGGTGATAGATTTTTAAATTGTTATTTTTGAAATTGATATTCATTATTTAAGGATAACGTGTTTGTTAAAACTTTTAACCTTTTGTTTGCTTAATCTTTGATTCTCGCCAAATTGTAGTCACAGTTCATCACCAAGCTGGGCTTATTTCCAATCGTATTCTGGTTGCAACAGAACAATTTATTGTTCTGTGCCAACAAAAATCACCCATAAAATCGATAGCCAAACAAAAATCTCCAAATTTGTCAAGAAGGCACTCTTAAATACAATATTAAACAAATGTTTACATTGTATTTGTTTGGAAACAGTTGTGGAAATGACGTCACACTAATGTCGTCAATAACAGTAAAATAACAGAAAACAAGTCGGAAACACTGTATCCAGCATGATGAAATAGTGTTTCCAAAATTATTGAATTGTATTCTGCCGTATTTGTGTATTTCGAAATTTTTCTGGTATTTCGATCTGTTCTTGTTTAATAAATCATTTTTTAGAGCTAACCATCACTGCTTTTAAAATCCAAGTACGGTTACAGAGGGAACTATATTTCTTGGCAAAACTAACAGAGAGTCTTGCAACAGAAATTTAATTCAGATCCTCAATAATCGGATAGGAGCTGATGGCAAACTTTATGAGGCATTTTTCTCTGCATTTTTATTTTACCTCAATATTTTTCACCGTATACCTTCGGGTGGGCCGGTGCTTCTTCTTATGTTACCTCAATATTTTCCATAATAAATGGTAATTCTCATTTCATTAATTTTTTCCGAAACATTCCATTGTGAGAGACGATACCAGATAACCTCATGGTATGCCATATACAGGGTTATTTACTTAATAATGAATAAGTATTTATGAACGAAAAATTCAACTGCTATTAAAACTAAGGTTTTCATTCACATGTTTCAGTAATGAATTAAATCAATTGCTCTGTTATTTTGCGTCGCATTTTCAAACAAAATAAATAAACAAATAAAACGGCAAAAACATTTAAATCGTCCTTGCCGATTTAAAAACTAACCATAAAGCGGATGTTATAATTTATTTATTGCTGGCATAAACAATCCAATATTAATATTGAATGTGCTTTACATGCTACATAAAATGAATTTACTTAATGATGAAAGAGCATTTATTTTTTAATAGTGGTATCGAGAGAGACAAATCTCCAATAATATTTAAAATAACCTGTAGTGATGTCACACCATTGTAATGATGCCATCGAGTGTGTGCACTCAGTGGCTCATTAATTCTTCGCAATTCGATTAGTCTCGTGCTAGTTGACGCGAGCTTTATAATCAGACGATTTTGTAAGACGATGTTCTAAAGTTTTTGTTCGACATTATTCTCTGGAAAATAAAAACTTTTATTTGTAAGAAGTCTCAAATTAATTATATAAAAGAACACACGCAACACTGGAACTTCTACAAACCCATCCCACTAAGATATTGGCCAATATTTTCTTTCCAACTGCTCCCTGAAGAGCTCATCCCACTGACACATTGATTTGTTTTTCATGGGTGGACAAAATTGTATATTTCGACATTATCGGTGAAAACGATTATTTGTTTCACTCACAGACCAATCATAAGTAAAATAAAGTGATGTACACATGATCTCAATTCTAAACGAAAGAAATCACTATTTAATGGTTTAAAAAAAAATACATATATTCCCCCCCCCCACAAAATTTTCCGACAACTATCTATTATTGTCAGGAAAAATATTCATCTAAAGACAAAAGAAAAAGGAAATTGCGCAAAAAACGGTCACCAATGGACGACATTAGTGTGACGTCATATCCACAACTGTTTCCAAACACATACAATGTAAACATTTGTTTAATATTGTATTTAAGAGTTCCTTCTTGACAAACTTGGAGATTTTTGTTTGGCTATCGATTTTATGGGTGATTTTTGTCGGCACAGAACAATAAATTGTTCTGTTGCAACCAGAATACGATTGGAAATAAGCCCAGCTTGGTGATGAACTGTGACTACAATTGGGCGAGAATCAAAGGTTAAGCAAACAAAAGGTTAAAAGTTTTAGCAAAGACGTTATCCTTCAATAATGAATATCAATTTCAAAAATAACAATTTAAAAATCTATCACCGAAGTCTATGGCAGTTTCAATGATAAATGACGCTTAACAGCAAATGTTTGGAAACAATATGACGTCACAACTAATGTCGTCTATTGTAAACGAACGAAATCACTACTTTATGGTTTAAAAAAAAATACATATACTCCCCCCCCCATAAAATTTTCCGACAACTATCTATAATTGTCAGGAAAAATATTCATCTAAAAACAAAAGAAAAATGGTCACCAATTAGGTTGAAAAAAGGTTGATCAATTGAAATCGGAAGCACTCCACGATGGTGTCCGGGATGATTCAAATCAAAACACAAAAACTGACTTTTAAATGCTTTGTTTGTTTATGACTTTTCAGCCAAATGGATGCACGAGAGCTGAGGGTGCTTATGGCACTTTTTCAAGAACTTGTGCAGGCGACCTCCTTTCTCATTAAAATAAGCAAAAGAGGAAAAATGCGACGATCTGATTGCGATCTCAGCCACCGCCTGCTCGACGTCCACTTCGATGATAAGGAAAAAGAGTTTCGGATCAACACAAAAGATTGCGCAATCCCACGTGAGAAAGCTGAGCATCACCGTGTTTTGGGTGCAACAACCGAAATGAGTTCGATGAGGGGTAATACCACAGAAAGAGACAATTACGGTATCTGTTTACTATAATTCCATGTAATTTTACTTGCCGTTCAGTGCAAGGTATTAAATAATGGGTTGTTGAATAATGCCTCATCCATTTGCCACATTAATTCAATAAAACATCCTACAGTACACTGGACTGCGGTATAAAGTACGGCAGATTCCTTAAAAGAAATAATATTGAGTTTAAACAAAAATGCTGCCGTGTTTGGGAAAAAAATGTGCCTACTCTGACAAGTATGGCCACCGTATCTGACCGTATCTGGGGTGGACCTGGGATCATCGTGGGGTGGACATCGTGACTACGTTTCCTGGAACATGCTCAACAGCCTTTAGTGAAAACGATGGTTATTCGGTTAATCTGGATAGCCAACGTGCCGGGATTTGAACTCACTAACTTCCGATCGGAGAGTACTGGTGTCAGTGGACGTGATTCTGCGCTCCTCTACAAAAGACAGTCAATTGGTGTTTTCTGAGTTATTTTGTTTGGCAGATCTTTCCAAGGCCCTTAAGTGGATTTACAACTCAATTTATTTTGATTGTGTGTGATCCTTCCGATCATAAGAACCGATAACCACGCCTCCTTCTTCCAGATAGGAATTCATTCCAATAGGTCCAAACAAAATATGGCAGCAGTCACCCAATCCCACTGCGCAGAAAGAGCCTGTCGCAGCAATTTTCGCGCATCTCAATCAACAAAAAACAATCTTGAATTTTAACCCTTTGACGGTTATGAACGAGTTCAGCTCGCAATCGAATCGTGCTTCATAATGCGCGCAAACGAGTTCCGCTCGGGAGCAAGATTTTGACCGAAATGGTTAGTAAAGAACACTACTCGCGTAGTGAAATTTTTCCCCAATGCGCGCTGACGAGCTGACTTTGTTCGCCATTATTATTCTGCACTGATTGTGTTTCAAACGAATGCTACTCGCGAAATTTAGTTAGTTTTACTGTCTACAGATGGCAGTACGAGTTCCATGAATTTCTTTGCATAATGAAGGTGGGGTTTTTTTTACCTTGTTTATTTTGTACGTATTTTGGAGCTCTTTTTAGGGTGTTTGTACAGTAAAATGGCTCAAAAGCGAAAGTTAGATAGTTATAATGATGATTATGATACAGAAAGCTTATCAAGTTTTGAATCTGATGAAGATTTACACATAAAAATATTTTTTGGTAATTACTGTATTTATACTGTGCTTCATAAAGTTTTACATTAGTTGTATTTATTTAGTCCTTTCAATTTAATATTTGTCTTATATTTATAATTAACTATTATTATTTATATAATTGGTTATAATCATTTTTAATTTACTGTTTAATAATTATTTTAAAGTACGTAGAAACTGTTATCTATGTACTACAAATACTTTAAGACATTTTTAAATCGCGCGAGGCGAGCTATCTACGGCATCGCCAGAGAAAGGTGACATTTTCGGAAGAACGGCGGGGGAAAACAGCTAACACTTTCGACTGCTGATTACTCCTAATGCTGCGCGAATTAAGTAAACGGAAACTGCTCATTTTCATAACCGTCAAAGGGTTAAATTAATCTCGGGGTAAGCAGCACTAACTTCAATAGCGAATGCAGTGCAATCCTTTGTTTACTATTCGGAATAGCAAATAAGTGGAATTCTCTCGAAAGTAAATCATCTTTTGAGATAGGGTTAACACACTTGCCGCATCATTATGCGATTGGATCGATGTTTACTGAAGGCGGGTATCTGGGGCTTATTCGGTTTGTTTGTTGCTCAACAAAGGGTTCATAGGACCGGGACGTAGTTTAAACTGGATTCCTAAATTGTTACAAACATCCATGCCCGAGGGTCGGATTCGAACCCACAAGGACGAGCGTTAACCATTCAGTGGCTGCTCTTTTTACATCCAGGTAATAATATAAAATTAGTAAATGTACAAAGGATGTTAAAAACTATTACGATAAAACTATAGAAATAATTAATTATTGATATTTTAGGTTATTTATAACGTAAAAACTAAAAAGCTTTAGTTGACTTAGCAGGAACCGGCACAGAGAACGAAAAAATTTTTAAATTTTTATGGTTGGCATTAGCAAGGCTTGTGCTTCACCGAGATTGACCAATCGGCGTTCAGGGTGAATTTCTGTTGATAACAGATTCGATTGAAAATTGGCGTGTTGAATTTTAGAATTTGTAATATATTTTTAAAAAATTGTAATTAATTTATTAACTGACTATAAGAGATGAAACTACTTTTAAACAATTTAGAAATGTTCAAATTTAATAAGAAAAAATATAGGGAACCAAGGAAAAATCAGGAAGAATATATAAATGAGCTCTAATTGCAATGTTTACGTAAAAAAGTTGTCCGCCATTAAACTTTTAATTTAAATAAGTGGCTATAATTTTAGAAATACTTAACCGATTTTAATAATTTTTGCGGCGGAGAAAAGATAATTTAAAAACCTTTCTAATGAGTGTAGTTTTATGTTTGTAGGATAAATAGAAAAATTTTTTGAAAATTTTGAAAACATTTTAAAAAATTGTAATTAATTTATTAATTGACTATAAGAGCATATTCTTTACATCCAAGCTGAGTGGCATACATCACAATTTCATAGGAAATGGAACACATTACATGTCGCAAAAGAACACTTAGTGATGGGAGAACTCTCTTCCAGGTATAAGGTGGCGAGTTCGACACCAGATATTGTTGAACAACGTGAGACAAACTTTGACGCTGAGTATCGAAACCGCTATTATAAGACACACAGTGTCGCAAGGAAGAAGTTGGAAGAATTTTCAAGCAGCCACCCCGGCAGGTGTGCACGCAGAAACTCACCATCCGTTGTCTGTCATTGGTACCGGAACCTTATGCGTCGAATGAAAAAAATAAACAAAAAATGTACAATAATTGGACATTTTGAGCCCAAATAATATATGCCAAAATATGGTGTGCACATAAAATAAAGATGACAAAAATGGTCGCTCAACAATCATTGTTTGCCTCAGATGAACTGTTAAACAATTGGATAATTAAACAGAAAAATGTTGGCTGCACCTTAATGTAAACGGCTTTCGAATCGACTTCCCAAAGATGATCCTCGCGTTTACCGGAAGTCCTTCAAGCAAAGACAGGAAGTTCTGATGACAGACATTCTGCGGGAAATCGCGTCGGCTGCCAAAGAAATCAAATGTGTATGTATGCAAAGTTGGTTACCATTTGGCAGCAAAATGGGCGGTTCTTAGAATGCTTTTCTCATTTTTTATAAACTGATTGAAAACAAATACGGAGCATATATATATCATCATAGTACTTGCTGCTTCCACAGCGATCCTGGTTGCAAGGGTTGTCAAAATAACTTGAGATGACGAAAAAAATGGTCGAGTAAAAACGTATTTTGAAACTTTGCGGTTCTAAAACATAAATCTTGCTATTATAATCCTTTTTTTTTTTTTTTTGCATATATAATTGTTCATAACTGTAAATATTTAATGTACTATAGTTAAAATGCTAATATATATATATATATATATATATATATATAGTGCGCATATGTTTTCATAACCGAGGGCCCTAGATTTGTCGAAGATAATCAGTCTAAGGCGAAACCTATGTCCACAATCTTTCAACACGCAATCAATAATATTAGAACTCGCGCCAAACGAAGCCGCTAGATGGAGCTTAAAATGCGCAGTCTGTCACATGTGAGGTCTAATTCCCCTATATTGAATTCCCATATGCCTGCTCCACAAGAAAAAGATAACGCTTGTTGGCGCCAATTTACAGCTATAACTAACAAATAACTTCCGCTTTTAACTCTTTACTGATTGAAAACTGCCTGTGTTTGCTATTTCCTATGTTTAGTAGAACAAAAATAGAGAATGTAAACAGATTACCAGCTTTTTGAAAAAAGGAAGAAAAATATAATATTTAAACAAAGTAGAAAAGAAGATGGATATATAATATGTGAATATTTCTTTTAATTTGCCTCTGACCGGCAAATTAAAATTCTATGCGCGGGCCGGATAGAATCTTCCGGCGGGCCGTAGTTTGCCCATCCCTGATTTAGACCAAGGGGATTTGAAAACCATAAACTCTTTAACATAACGCAAACTGCCCTTTCTTTATACTGTTTCAAATCCTAATCAATTTGTATTTTTCAACTATGTTGGGGAAAAAGAAATCCGTTATTTTTAAGTGAATTTCAACACTTGATTACACGTTTCGGTCAGTACAAATGGCTTAAAATGGTTTAAGGGTGGACCAGCATGCAAAATCAAGGTGACATTTCCCATCATGCATGCTGGACAAAGCTCCTGCGTCACATCCCTGCCAACTTTTGTGATTTACCGCCATTTTCGACGCGAATGTGGGGTGGAAGTTTTAACATCCCTGGAATTTGCACGTAATTGTAGTATGGGGGGGACCACAATTTCAGCTTCCACTTAAATAAAACAATGATCCGAATTTGTTGGCTTCCTTTCACAAGTGTAGGAGGGACCAAACAAAAAAACATCAAAATAATGAAAAATCTTTTACAACCCGCGCGAATCTGAAATGATTGGCGACATAACCAGGTGGATTCCGAAAAGAAGAACTGGTTCCTTTCGATGGAATCAAAAGGAGTATCAATAACCTCATACAGACGCCATACATATGCATCAGCGAGGCTTCTTCCGAGAAGTGTTAATTACTCTGCACTGCCTAAAAGAACGAACTTTCTTTTAGGTAGGAAAAAAAAAGCTCCAAATCGCTTACGTCAGTGTCCTGACGTAAGCGATTTCCAGTTTTCGATTGGTTTGCATAAAAAATTTTATTTAGACAATCTTTTCCCACCAAAAATTGATTACAGTTTTTACATGCTTATGATAAAACGAATACAGCATGCTGAAACCGAAAAAAGATTTATTTTTTAATGATCATATTATTTTTTATATAATGCGTGAAAGAAGTTGCGATGGAGCCGACTTGCGACTAACAAATGGAAATCAAAGAAAATATATCATCCATTTAAAAAGCAATTAAAATGAGTCACATTTTTTTTTATAAATTCATGCACTTGTATAATAAAATTGACATAATTATTTGCATATTTCATTCTATTTCTTTATAATGACTAATTAGCAGTTTTTTCTATACTAAGAACATAAGCTCTCTTATTATGTAGATCTCGTGTTACCTTTCTACTTTAAAAAAAAAACTACTGATTTTTAGTTAAAGTATTTATGATGTTAACATAATAAATCTTTATTAAATTGCAAAACAAATTTTTATATTTCCTTTTAACGCCGAACAATTAGTCCAAGGATTATCGACCTGTAAACTGATGTTTCCAGATTATCTCTACTGAACATTTATTTCTGTTACTATATTTTGACACATTACATGTTTCTAATGGTAAATAATTTTGTCCCTCATTTTAAAATGAAAACGCATATTATTGGTATGTTTAATACATCGTCATTTTTTATGATATATATCAGGGGTAGCCAAGACGTCGACCGCGGTCGACTGGTAGACCGCAAAGACATTTTAGGTAGTCCTCGTGACCATCCCAATAATGACCTCGGATATTAACAATTTATGACTTATGGCATAGAATCAATGAATTATTTAAAATAAAAAATTTACTACAGTCTACGCTTTAAGACCCAAAACAAACTGTGCAAAAATTTATGATTAAAGGTTTACGATTTAAAACCTAAAACGAACATAATGAGCGCAATTAGAACATTCAAAAAACTATAGAAAGGTATGCATCTCAATTAAGAAAACATGAATTGAGAAACTTCAAAAACATGAAGGAAGAGTGCATCCATAATATAAACCGAGACTTCGAAGATTTCGCTTAATACTTACTTGTTTTGCTTGAAGAATTTGAGAGAAGATTCAGTGACTTAATTAGGTTGAAAGAAATACTCAATTTTATGATGTTTCCCCCCATTTAATGAAAATGTCAACATTGATGGATTATCTGAAAAAAATAGGATATTCAATAGATATCACATCAGTCACGGTCGAGGAAGAAATTATTAAATTAAGATGCGATATATTTCTTAAATCCATAGCATATTTAGCGATACTGATTTTTGGATATTAATTTCTGAGGAAACGTTTCCAAATATTTACAAATTGATTTTGTATTTGAAATCATCCTTTGGATCGAGGTATCTTTGCGAATCTGCCTTTTCAATCATCAACAAAAAACAAAATTGGTCGCATTTAACACATGAACATTTAATTTCATCTGTTAAATGCGATGCATTGCAATAAGCTCGTACCAGCCACAATATGATATACTTGTCACAGATATACAGTGCCACATTTCAACTAAACGAAGTGAATTGGGTGGTCAGTATTTGATATATGAATATTTTGATTATTTTCATCAGTAAATTTTTATTTTGTAAATAAAAAAAGCTCCCGCTAATTAATCTGATTGCTGGCGGTTGCAATAGTAATGAGAGCTGTCCATTTAAAATAAGAGTTAATAGTGTTATAAATTAACTGTTCAAAAGCCTTAAAACCACCAATAACTCACATCAGTTATTTTACTATAGAATTTTTTTGAAAAAAACTAATTTTCGCTTATACTTTTTGAAATACAATTTCATTTATAAAACAATTGTTTCACTCATCCAAATTAATTGAATATCATAATAAAAACTGAAAAATTTTGTATAAAATAATTTTTTTATTTTTTTGTTCGTTGATTTTTTACATTAATTTTTATCAGTGTAACCAATTTTAATTTTAATTTGTCAATATAAAAACAATAACAACAAAATATAGCTAACATCGCAAATTAAGGCCTTTAAGTATGCCAAAATGGGAGCTTCTTTCTGGCTTAACTTGCCAAAAATAGTACAAGTATAGTCTATCTTCGAAAAAAACAGGTACAGACCACTGGGGAAGGAGATAGCTTTCTTCTTCATTTTGTTGAGAGATTCCGCTGCTGTGTTTTAAAATTTTGGTAAAAATTTACTGTACCGTCACACTTGGCGTCTTTTTCAAAAAGTTGCCAAAAATCTCGCTATTTTGCACAAGGTCTAAAAATAAGCAGAATATTTAAAAAGTATAGCTTGGAACAACTTTGATATACCCCCCCCCCCAAAAAAATTACGCGCCAAATCTGGCACTCCCTACAGACTTTTTAAGGTTGCTGTTTCTTATTTTGGTGATACCAATTTAGGTTTTTTCAGTTTTTAGGTTTTTGCTGTTGCCACATTTAGTATTTTCTTGTATTTTATGCCATTTTCTGAGTATTTTTTAAAGTTTTTTTTATGTATTAATTATTTGTATTTAGCGAGAATCCATCTTGGCGAGTAAAAAAAGACGCCAAAAACAGGTCTTATGGTTGGTGAGGGAAAAAAAGTTGCCAAATTTCCGATTTGGGGGGTATATCAAAGTAGTTCCTATAGCTTGATTGTTCGGAATCCCTCATCTCCGATTGGTCGGATGTGGTTGGGTTGCCAGAAAATGTTATCTATCGCCATATGTGGAAACATCTTGCCAAGGATGACCGTACAGTAAATCTCAGCCGAAATTTTAAAGAGCGGGTGCCAGACCAGATGTTTACTTCGCTATCTATGATAAAAAAATGACTAAGTGCTTGCTGTGTTCAGCAGCTTCATGTCGATAAAAATAAGGAGTCGAAATACTACTTCATCTTTACCTGCTGAATTCAAACTTTTTAATTGATTGTTTTTCAACTCTGTCACAACAGAATGACAACACTATGACAATCTAAACAAAATCATGTGATCTCTAAAAAACTCTTGGAAAATGAAAAAAGACGGGCAACGAATTCCTCCAAGAGAAGAGAGAGATGCTCTTCAGGGAAGGTTTGATGAAAAGCTGAGGAACTTGGACGGGACTGTACCAGAATTTCTAGATAGCCGTGTTCACTCTTTGTACTGTGATTTACTGGAAGAACTGATACGACGAGAGGAGGCAACTTGTCCAGAGCGAGGCCGACTGCTCAAAAGGATCGAAGACGAGGTGAAGCTGTCGCTGGAATCGCAGCGGAAATGCTATAGGAGCTGTTTTGGGTATGGCATCTGCAAGAGCTTGCTGTCTCACCATTCCAGCCTGTCCAGGCAGAGGGAGAAGTCTAACCTGCAGAAGGCGGCCCAAGAAGCGAGGCAGGAAGCCAGCAATGTGACCCGAAAGCGAATCGAAGAAAAGAGGCAGAATACCGAACAAGAACAAATAAGACGGGCAGAAAGACTTTTTCGCGAAAAACAACTGACAGCAGCTAATGAAGAGATGGTGACACTTGCGACTGAACGATGTGACACAGAACATAGATGGTTAAAAAAGTCAGAGTAAATAAAAACTATAAAATGTGTTTTTTCTTGTTTTAAAATATGAGTCTGAGATTTTCTGTATGGTCACCCTTGGAGACTTTTTCAAAATATTGCCAGCCAAAAATCCCGCCATTTTGCACAAGTGAGGTCTAAAAAATAAATACAATATTGAAAAATCACAATCCTCCATCTGCGATTGGTCGGAATAGGTTGGGTTGCTAAAAAATGTTATTTATCGCCAAATTTGGAAACAATCGCGCCAAGGGTGACCGTACAGTAAATTTCAGCAAATAGGAGACAGTTTTTACAAACAAACAGAGAAGCTGGATATCATGGCGGAACTACTTTGATATATTCCCCCCCCCCAAATCGGAAATTTGGCGACTTTTTTTTCTCACCAACCATAATACCTGATCTTGGCGCCATTTTTTACACGCCAAGATGGATTCTCGCTAAATACAAATAATTAATACAAAAAAAACTTTTAAAAAAACTCAGAAAATGGTACAAAATACAAGAAAATACCAAATTTGGCAACAGCAAAAACCTAAAAGCTGAAAAAATCTAAATTGGTAACACCAAAATATGAAACAGCAACCCTAAAAAGTCCGTAGGGAGTGCCAGATTTGGCGCGTAATTTTTTTTTGGGGGGGGTATATCAAAGTTGTTCCATCATGGCTAGGACTCCAGTTTGTCCAGAGAAAGTTAAGACTACGGAAGCAGGAGACAAAAGTTGCAGAATGTCACCTGTAAGCTTAATGGAGCGTAATATTAAAAACATGACTTCAAATAGCAGTTGAACTAGGAACAGTAAAATTCTTTATTAGTCCGCCGCTTTGAAGAAAGTAGAAAAAAATTAGCATCAAACAATAAAATCTTTTTTTCACCAGTGTATTCATTTCTAAATGTTACTTGTTATTGGCTTTCATAGAATTGTAAACAGTTCGAAATTCGTTATATTAAGGAATCCCGTTTGGCGTTGTGATCTGCTGATTTGGCTCACCCTTTCACTCTTGGCGGTGCAGTGGGTTCAAATAGGATTCAAGTGCATGAACAAACAATTCGAATGCGACATAAAAAAATAAAATAAAAAAACCCTTGGTAAACTGTATAGTTTTTCATTTTGAAACTTGAATAATCAAATTGACAAAGGAAGTATCGACGGATTTAGATCCAATATTTTTTCTCGCTCCTGTTTTGAATTCGTTCTAATTACCATAACAAATTAATTTCAAAAATTTTATGGAAGAATATTGGTTCTACACATAGTTTAAGCAACACAAAAAATCCAGATAAAAGCGTCTTCTATGAAGACAAAAGTTTTTCATCTGTCCTCAATAAATGATGCAATGTTATGCGAGATTGCTCAACTTGAGCCATCAAATTCAATTTGTGGATAATTGGTGGTTGAAATTCAGCTAATTTAATTCATAACTTACTTCTTGCTTGTGCGATAACATTTTTTCATCGTACAGTTTATTTTGAAATTATGAATTTAATAATAAAAATAATAATTTGGTTTTTAACGTATGTCTTATCTACTACCATTTCCGAGGAAAATCGGTGTCATTTATTGTCGTCGTTAATTTTCCATAATCGAGTGAAATGGCATCAAGTTGTTCACGTTTGGCGCCATGAACATTCACAACGCCAAATGAAAATGGCCGGCAACTTCAAAAAGACGGAATGAAAAGTAAACATGAACAAGAATTTTCTCGTTCACGTTTTGTTCCGCTTTTAATGAAGTATGCATATAATTATATACCAACGATATCTTGAATTTCATTGAGAATATAACTTTAAAAATAAATTTTGAAAACAACACTCAAAATTTCAAATAGAAATTCTATGTTTTATCAGCACATTGATTATCAGATATGAAATGGTTAATTAATAAATAAAACCTCTCTCACAAGCCCTATCATATTCTTTTCTCTATAAAAATAATTGTCTCCAGATAGACTTCGCAAAATATTAGTTGACCTATTAAATAAAAAAATATTAGTTGATAATAATAATATCGCAAACTATTAGTTGATCTAGTTTACGTCCCCCCCCCCCCAGACATCCTGCGCATCTTCAGTTAAATGGGGATTCGAACTCAAAATTATCCAATGAGAACGATTTTTAATCAACAAGGCCTAGTAATGAAAGTACAATAACGGAAATAAACATATAAAAGGCATAAATTAATAGATTTCACTTTGCATAACATTTCGTAGACTCGGAGAGTTGGCGCAAATTCCACCGGAACTACTTTGATATACCCCCCCCCTCAAATCAGAAATTTGGCGACTTTTTTTCCCTCACCAACCATAATACCTGTTTTTGGCGCCTTTTTACACTTGCCAAGATGGTTTCTCGCTAAATACAAATATTTAATAGATAATAAACTTTAAAAAAGAAAAACTCAGAAAATGGTACAAAATACAAGAAAATACTAAATTTGGCAACAGCAAATACCTAAAAGCTGAAAAAACCTAAATTGGTAACACCAAAATAAGAAACAGCAACCCTAAAAAGTCCGTAGGCCAGTGCCAGATTTGGCGCGTAATTTTGGGGGGGGGGGAGGGTATATCAAAGTTGTTCCATTCCACCAACGTTATTTAAATGGAAAATATAAAAAGAATAATGATAAATGGGTGATTAAAACATTTTGTAATAGGTAAGTCTCTAATGTTTATCGTTTCGTGGTGTAAAAGACGAAAAATATTTACTAGAACTAAAATAGTGTTTAAAAAAAAATACAAATGATTTATCAAAGTAACAACAATATATTTGACACTCAAAACTGTGTGGTGCATAAAAAATCGCACAGAATTTCATGAATACAAAATTAAAAGTTATTTTAGTAGTTAAATATTTTTCTTTTTTTTTGTGATCAATGTTTATAACAACGGCTCACAAAATATTTAACTACTAAAATAACTTTCATAACGAATACAGTTAATTAAATTTCGCGACACAATCTCACGTAGAAAATATTTCAAATAACTTCCGAAAAACTAGGAATTGCTTTTTGAAACAAAATGAAGACACAAGGAAAAATTGAATGACAGATCAAAGCATTTTTAATTGATAATTTCGTCAATTATGTTTCAATTTAATTGAAATTTTCATATTCCGCACAAAAAACAGTTTTGAGAACATTTTTCTATCATTGGAGCTAAAGGAGCCTTTTTTAACGTACCTTAAATTTTTAATCTTTCAACAGCAATTAGCTATTTTCAGAATTACTAAAAGTATCTATTTTCGATAGTTTTAAGCCGCATTTTTGTTAACAACAGAAAATGTACGTTTTTTTTTTTTTTGCTAAGTGTTGACCGAATTTTTACGCATGAACACCATTTCCGTCGAAACATTTTCGTCAAGATACATGAGTAATATTAGTAAAAAAAAAATAAAAGGTATGTGTATAAATAAACAAGTAAGAAAAAGAATTTTTCTGGAAGTAATTATAAACTTCCAAGAAATTCTTTCTCTCTCTCTCTCTCTCTCTATATATATATATATATATATATAATGATAATTGTAAAAATATCCGCCTACATTGAAAACTCGATTACATGTGCCCTTTTTTTTTTTTTTTTCTTTTTTATTAGTGAATTTTGAACTCAGAACTTCCAGTTTCCAAAACTATTTTTTATTTAACGTACCTAACAAATAAAAATTAAATTACAGGAATTTTAAAATACATAATCTTTTGCAATACGAAATCGTAAAAAAAAAAAGTTTCAAACCGGAAATAGTAAAGAAAAGTTATCATTTTGTTACTTTTTTTTTTTCTTATATGTTCTAATTGATAATAAGTATAAGGAAGTTATTTCGCTTATACATTCGGAAAGTAGTGGCAACACTATCACAAGCGATACTATCATTTTAAGGACAATTTTTTACAACATCTCAAAACCGTTAAAACTCAAATAATAATATTTATATGAAATTTTGCGTAAAATGATACCATCCATGAAATGATGTAAAATTTTGAATACATATATATGAAGATTATATATATATAACAATTTTTAAAAGAAATGTAAGGTACAATTTTGTTAAATATACAGATTGTTGTGTATTTTTAACAATATCGCTCAATAATTTCTCTAGATTTTACTTCCTTTCAAAGAGTAAATTAAATTAAAATTGCATTACATTTTTATATTGAGTGTTGGCCATTTTGATAAAACTTCTATGAAATTTGGCAGAAAAATAACCAATTTCTCAAAAAATATGCTATATGTAATTAAAATTTTATATTTTTGCAAGATAACTTATCTAAAAAAAGAAATAAAAATGTTAAAAATAAAATAAAAAATAAAATGTATCGAACTTTTTTTTTCATTCCATTTATGTGCTATTTATTGTATTTCTTCATACTTCATTTATTACTCTATATTAATTTATTAATATAATCAGTAAATAAATTTTCCAATACTCATTTTTTCCCCCATTAGAATTCGATTGTTACAAGTTTTAAATCTATTTTTTAGATTTTTTCGTTTGTTACGAAGCAAGTTTGTATTGTAACCGACACACTAAAATTATGCTATTTAAAACAATTTAAATGTCTGTTTTTATTAAATTTAATATAGGATCTTGTAACATTTATTTATGGTTGTAAAATTGTGAATTCTATGTAAACTTTAATCTCTTTGTTTTTAAAATGCTTTCTTATTTACAATTATTTTTAAGTCAATTGTATTTTTTGACTCAAATAAACAGCCTAAGTAGTGTATGTTATGAATTGATTATGTTCTTTAATCATAATCAATTCATGTAATCTTGAAAATGTAAGATTCAACATAAAACATTGTATTTGAGGAAATAAAAATGGTAAAAAAGATCTCTGGATTTTTAAAGTCAGATGTTATTTCTATTATGTCATTTAATTGAAATTACTTTCAATTAACTCAATTATTAGTCACTATTTTTAATCAAATAATTATCAAAAGGAATAACTGTTAATTTCTTATTTGCCACTTAGTGTTATTTAATATGTATATATTTAGAAATAATCACTATAACACATCATGTTACAAAAAATTAGCGTTCTGCCTTTTTAAAAGGACAAATTTGAAATTAAGTAAAAGTATTCGGTATTAAAAAATTTCATAATATCAAATTTCTTCAGTTTTTAATTCTGAGGGAAAATTGACACTATTACATGCATTCATACCCAAGATGGGGAATCAAACCCTTGAGCCAATTGCTGCTAACTATTCAACTGCATGGTTAGATTTACTTTGTGGCAGTAAATTTAATTATAAAATATTATAAGTTTCAAAATAGTTTTATTGGATTCTCTTTATTCCAACTTATAATATTGTGAAATAATGCCTAAGTATGCAGAAATCCAAAAAAGAAACTTCATTTATATCTTTTATATCCTTATCAATTTTTTTTATTTTTTTCCTAAATGTTAACGTTTGCTATTATTAGTTCTATTTTTATAATACACTACTGGCCATTAAAATTGCTACACCAGGAAGAAATGCAGATAATAAAATGATATTTATTGGGCAAATATATTATACTAGAAATAACGAGAGATTAAATTTTCAAAAAATTTGGCTGGATAGATCCTGAGAAATCAGTCCCAGAACAACCACCTCTGGCAGCAATAACAGCAGTTATAAGCCTGGGCATTAATTCAAACAGAGATTGGATTGCATGTACAGGTACAGATGCCCATGCAGCTTCAACACGAAGCCACAGTTCATCAACCGAAGGGACTGGCGTTTGGTGACGAGCCAGTTGCACGGCAACCATTTACCAGACGTATTCTATTGGTGAAAGTTCTGGAGAACGTGCTGGCCAGGCCAACAGCCAAACATGTTCCGTATCAAGGAAAGTCCGTACAATACCGGCAACATGCGGTCGGGCATTATCCTGCTAATACGTAGGGTTTCGCAGGGCTCGAATAAAGGGTAGAGCCACGGGTCATAACACACCAGAAATGTAACTTGCACTGTTCAAAGCACCGACAATGCGAACAAGAGGTGACCGAGACGTGTATCCAATGGCACCCCATACCATCACGCCAGGTGATGGGCCAGTATGACGATAACGAATGCACGCTGCCAGTGTGCGTTCACCACGATGCCGCCAAACACGGATGCTACCATCATGATGCTGTACACAGAACCTGGATTCATCTGAAAAGATAACGTCTCGCCATTTGTGCGCCCAGGTTCTTTGCTGATCACACCATTGAAGGCGCTCTTGTCTCTGACGCAGCGTCAAGGGAAGCCGCAGCCATGGTCTCCGAGCTGAGAGTCCAAGCTGCTGCAAACGTCGTCGAACTGTTCCTGAAGACACTTGTTGTCTTCCAAACGACCCCGTTTCTTGACTCACGGCTCGTGACGTGGTTGCACGATCCATTACGGCCATGGGGATAATATGCCTGTCTTCTCGGCTGCTAGTGATAGGTGGCCGTTGAGATCCCGCATGGCGTTCCGTATTACCGTCCTAAACCCATCGATTCCATATTCTGCTAACAGTCATTGGATCTCGACCAACGCGAGCAGCAATACTGCGATAAGATAAACCGCAATCCCGGTACGCTACAATTCGACCTTTATCAAAGTCAGAAACGTGCTGGTACGGATTTCTCCTTCTTACACGAGGCATCACAACAACTTTTCACCAGGCAACAACGTTCAAATGCAATTTTTGTATGAGGAACCGGCTGAACAACCTCATTTAAACACAATGTAGGTGTCGCTAATGGCGTCTGCTTTGTCTGAATGCGCTGAGAAGCTAATCATTTGCATATCACAGCACCTTCTTCCTTTCGTATAAATTTCACGTCTGTAGCATGTCGCCTTCTTGGTGTAACAATTTCAATGGCCAGTAGTGTATGTTGGAATCAATTTATCTTTTCCTATTAAATATATATATTTTTTCTTAATAAACTTTAGTCTTCTAACTGTTAAATAACAGATTATTTTTCAATATTAAAAATTTATTTTTGAAAAACTTGTGTTTTTGTATAATTTTAAGGAAATGTTGGTAAATATTGAGCTTATAAAATTCTTTTCCTATTGTGAAAGCAAAGATAGCATTGGTAATGAAAACACATTGATCACTAAGTTTATAAAATTAAGCATATGCCAATATAATGTACAATGGAAATTTCTTATATTTATTTCACCATTAAATTTGCTATTCATTTTAGTGAAAATTATATTATTTTTTACAAATGTTATATCAATAAATATAAAAAAAAGAAGGAAGAAATAATTTACTACACAACACAAACTAGCTTTAATATAATCATGACTTTTGTAATTAAAGTTTTTCTGTTTTTAAATATTTTCTTCCCTAAATATTGCAAAAAGTTTTTTAATTTATTGTTTATATTTATTTATTATTTTTCTATTTTTAGATTGTTACAGCTGGGTGAAAACCTTCCAATAGTGTAAAAAGTGGTGGCACATTTTAGAAATTTGCTCTAGAATACTCCAGATTTGAGGGTACATCAAATAAATTAAAAAAAATATTAAAGAAATTAAAAATTGTAGATACTTTCTTATTTTAAGAATCAACATATGTACAAAATGTTACTTGCACTAATATATCAATATTTGATGCTTCACTCTTTCTCAGTTTATTAAATTTTACTTTAAAAGCTTTAAATAATATATAACTAAATATTCAAAACAAAAAGTGTTAAAAAAAATTTTTTTTTAACATTTTTCTCAATTTCTTGTTTTATAGAATTAATGGATTTGGCAGGTGAAACTTTGACATACAAAGAAAATGCATATGTTTTATAATTCTATAAGATAATTATCAATATCTTAAAATAATTAGTTGGAATTTTTTATATTTCCAAGTTCCAATTTTAGCAATAAATTGAGATGTATATATAAGAATCATTAAAAAAAAATTTATAAATAATATGCTTATCAAGTATTTCAATAAAAATAAGCTGTAAAATTTGGACAACATTATTAGTTAACAAAAGTATGCGTTGGAAATTTGTTTTTTGAAATTGTTTCTATATATTTATTTAAGATTAAAAATGCCCTGTACCTACAACAAAAAAAAGAAAATTAAACAACAGTTTAACTACAAGCTTTTTAAACAAAATGAATCACACCAATATTGATATTTACAAATAAAAAGGAGCTTGTAAAATTCATTAAAATCTTTCATATTATGAAAAAAAAACTAAACAATATCTTTCTATCTAAAGTAACAATAGAAAGTGGAAACCATAATATGCAAAAAATTAAATAATTTGTCATAAACTATTAAATAAATATCATTTGATATTATAAAATGTCAAATTTATAATATTCTCAAAACTAATTCATGCCATATAATTGAATTCACTTAAACTGTTGTGATACATATTAATGATTCAAAACAAGATACTTAATTTTAAAAATAGAAAACTGAAATTTCATATCACTACACTGGTATGTTCTTCTTCTTCTCTTGAGCTTGTCAGATATGTGGCACTTCTACATTGTTGCATTTTGTACCATGCTCCAAGCCCAATTTTTTTCCTAGTTCCATTGTCTTGGGTCACCTACTTTGTTTATAAAGTCCAATAGGCCCTCAATGGAGTTTAGGTGTAACTCTTTAGGATATGGATTACCTAGAGTAGTGAATCTTGTAAGGGCAAGAGCTCATATAGGATATGATGAGCTGATTCTACCCCTGCATGGCATTTCCTACAAATTGGTTCTTGTTTAAAAAGTCCCATTGTATGAAAGTGTTTCCTGAAATGATAGTGCCCAGTAATGAAGCCTACAATCGCTTGAGTCTTCAATCTTGGGAATCTAAGAATTTCAGATGCAATTTTCTCAGATGAGTACACTGGTATGTTAAAGCACTTTTATAAAGTTTTATAGGTTTGGTTTATCCCTCAATGGTCATTTTTGTACACAAGGGCTAATTAGATTAGGGCCTATAGTTTAAAGTAGATTCCAAACCATTAATTACAAACATATATGCCTAAAGTGGGATTCAAACTTACAACTGTTGAATCAAAAGCCACACCTATCCATTTGGTCTCCAAAGCAGCTGTTTTAATATATTTGATACTTCAATACCTATTTTACATGAAATATCGATTTCAATCAAGATAATTTAAGTGGATTATAAGTTGTGGCATCAAAGGCAAAATATTTTACCAAAAAACATAAATGTACCAATTTGCATGACGTGAAATTTCGTTTTGGAAAAGCAATTTAAGAAGTATGATTAGTAAGTGAGACTTGGAAAAGACAACTGGTTCCATTTTGTTCACCTTTGAGATTCATATACTGCTTGTGTAAGGAGTTGACTTCAATTAAATTTTGCGATAAGCAACTTGATTTATCGGATAAAATATGAATTATGTGTCATGGATATGGAGAATAAACCAAAGAAGAAGGGACCAGATTGCATTGTGGAAATTAATTAAAGTTTGCTTACAAAGTGTAAAAATAACTGTGGTCTTACCTGAATAGTGGGTGTTGGGTAGTATTTGTTTGCTGTTACTGTTCCTAATAGAACTGGCTCAACTTTTCTCAATAAAATTATTGAGAACATTGCAGATGATAGCACAATTTATTCTGACAGTTGGAAATGTTGCCAAACAAATAGAATAGAAAAAAAAAAAACATTTCTACTTGCTAATCATAAATACAACTTTATTGATCCTGATATAGGATACATAAAGATATATCCATTCTCTCAACTGTAGTAGTATCCAAACAGTTGAGAGAATGTAGAGCAATGCTAAATCAAGTAACAAGAGACATAGAGGGACAGTGAGACATCATTTAGGAATCTTATTCAGCAGAGTTCATATGGTGACAGCATCAGGTCAAAGAAAATAGAAACTGTTTTGAATCTATGTTAAAATCTATATCAGCCCATTTACTACCAAAATCCTGTTGATCCCTTTGAGCTAAAATAAATTGTTTTAATTCATGCTTTATCTCAAAAATTTTAGGTGTAGATTTGCGGCACTTAAAAATCGCCAAATCTGCAGTAATGGTGGCGTTAATACATAAGTATCTAATTTGAGGCATTTTTAACAGTATTAATAATGGCAATTATAACCATACATTAATAATAATAATAATTATTATAATAATTAATAATAATAATAACAGCTTTAATAACTCATGAGAAAATTTAAAACCATATATTAAGATTCTACATTTATATTTTAAAAAAATCCACTAATTTTTCAACTGTAGAAATTTTGGCTTTTCTGTCTTTAAAAAGTAAAAAATGAATTTATTTATTGGCCACTATCATTATTTTATTGTTAAGGTACTTCAATAATTTCTTTGCAAATTTAAGTGCTGATAATTATTAGAATCGAGATCAAGCTTTGATTTTAAAAAAATTAGAAGTTCAGCTGAACTGGAAAAAGTGCAAACTCATTTGAAGATTCAATATTTTTTGGAGACATTCTTCTAAAAATATTACAGCCAACAATAAAATGAAATACTTAAATGCTGAATTAATATAAAACTCATTTGAGTTTAAGTAAATATGGACATTCTTATTTCTTTCACTTAAGGTGATATATATATATATATATATATATATATATATATATATATATATATATTAACCAACATGAAATATATATTACATAAGTTCTTATACCTTGGGAATTTTTCTATTATTTATAATGTAAAAATATTTCCAAAATATAATAGTTTATTTTATAATTATGGAACTGATTAAAATTTTTGAGGCACTTTTATAAGTTTTAATCAAATTTTGCTGTTCAAATTTTGATAGGAAAACACACAACAAGGAGTATATTCCAGAAAGATTGTTATATTTTAATTGCAAATATACATTCGTCTGCTGTTTTTAAAAGAGTAAGACCAAGGAGTTCTTTTCCCTGTCTAAAATGAAGAGACACTGTGAATTCCAGGTCCGATGATATCAACATTAGTGATAGTTAAAAGTGTAAGACCTGCGACCTTTTTTTACTCTCCATGACCACATGGTGACTTGGTTGGTCAGGATTACCCCCTTACGTTGAAAAAGATGAAAAATTCCTAATGGTAAAAAGTTTCTCTCCATTAGAAAAACAGGGGAAAGATTCTAATCTGTTAAATATGTTTCTAATGAAAAATAAAGATGCTAAAGGAAGTTAAATACTAAAAAAAAAAATAGAATGGATATTAATAATTTTTTATTTGTCACTTTAAAAAAAAATAAACCAAAGAAATTAGGACAACAAATTATTCATTTCGATAAATTTATTACATATCCCTTAAATGAACTGATAGGTTTATTTTTATTTTAGTTGCTTTCATGAAATTAACATTTATATAATTTATTACTTTTATTTAATTTAAACATTTATATAATTTATTAATTTTTTACAATTATTTTATGGATTAACTTTTAGTAAGGGATTATTAAACTTTGAAAAATTATAAATCAAAAAAAGAATTCAGATTTTTTTATTATTATTATTTAAAATGGTTATATGAGAAATGCTGGTGCCTTTGAAAAATTATCAATGTGCTGTTCCGAATGCATATCTACCATTATTCACAACTCAAATAACAAATATCTATTTAAATATACTTTTTGATATTAAGACCGCTTTTCTTGGAAGCAAATTTTGAAAATATTCTATGCTAAATTTCCTGAAACCTTGGATGGCAATTATAATTCAGATCATAAGACCAAGAGTAGACTCAAATCCAGTCATCTTAGGACTTTGAGGTTTACCCAGAGAAAGTCTTTCCCACTTGAACAAAGAGCAAACCTCAAGAAGCCAGTCCCGAATATTTAGTGAAATGTATTGGCTTTTTGCAGAGTGATTTTCTGCACAACCCTGCTGCGGTCCTTGAGGGGTTGAAGGTGAAGGCAGTCATGGACCTGATCTGATCCAGACCAGGGAATTAGAAAGAAGATGCCAAAAATGTTAGTAATTTCAACATTATTATAACCAAAGGGATTAATAACAATTTTTTAAATTGTCATAAGCTTTCTTTTACACTTGCTATGGAATGATTAAGCAAGACAAAAGTTTTGGTTTTAACTATCATCAAAATGCTGATCAAACCTTGAAGTTTTCTGTCCTGCAATGTCATCATTTTTTTAAAAAAATGAATTTTCACAATAGTGACTTTCCAAGAAGCTGCATTTAATGGACAAATTATAAACAATGTTGGAATTTACTAATGGAATTGACTTTATTTTCATTTTTAAGTCTGATACATTGTGATGTATTGATGTAGGGAAAAAAATTTCTTGAAATAGGGCATAACATAATAAATGTAATGAATTATTCAAGTGAATAATCCTTCTATAAATGATCTTTTAAATCACTTACGAAGAAGCTTAACTCCACATCATTACAAGCTGATTGCTTATAATTTTGACGTCTTATTTTCTAATTATGAAAACAGAATGAATAGATTAAAACTTTATTCAACAATGTCAAAACTAGCTTTATTCATTTTTACTCAAATAAGTGTACTTTCCCCCAAATGAAACATTATTAGTTTTGTAGACTTAAAAAAATTCAATCACTCATCCTAACAGATGTGTATGCAAAAAGCAGAAATGAAATCTGAAACAAATGCTGAGCAGAAGTGTCCAACCAAGGTCTAGTTAAGCAATCTTCTGAGTGAAAGACGCTGTGTGACAAGCGATAAATGTTGCCCTTCTGCTTTGTGTACACACAGCTGTTAAGGAAGGGAGTTTCCCATGAAAAACTCTTCAGACAGGGAAGCTTAATTCATCATAGCAGTCTTCAGCTACTTGATATCTGTTTTGTCTAGACACAAATGATATTTATTTTCTGTAATTCAGAACTTTTTATAAAAAATCTAATGAATTTTTTAATTGACATTTTAAACATCTCAATACACATCAATGATGAAAGTCAAATAAACATAGAGCATTCTAGGAAGATAATAAAGAAGATAAATTAGACTAAAAAAAAAAATAAATAAACAGGAAGGTTCTCAAAAAAATACACTTAATCCAGACAGCATAATCAAAAATTGAAAAGTCTGAAAAGCTTACAACCTCTAAGTTCAAATTTATTAAGAATAAGAAAATATCATGGAAGCAAAAATTATTTTAAATTTAAAAATTAAAATGTTCATATATCTTATTTTAATTCTACTTAATAAATTGCATTCAAATCATTTCTCTAATAAAAGTTTCCTGATAATTTCTGTCAGAATAATCAACTATATATTTCAGTTTGCATGTCACTCAATAGTAAGTAATATTTTTACTCAGGAGAGTTAATTATACCAGGAATCACTACAAGTTTAAAGCGTACTCCAAATCAGGACAAACAACCATGCCCAAGGAGGGATTCAAACTCACAAACTTTTTAAAGAAAGGTAAGAGTGCTAATCATTTGCCTGTATACCCTCTTAGAAAGCAATAACAAGAATGAACATTAAAAAGCCTGTACAATAGACCTTTAGGCACAGTATCAGGTTCTTTATGAACCACCCTCCCTTAAGTCCAAGTCTGAACCGTTTGTCACCAGATGGCTGCTAGCTTGATTTTGAACAGAATGCCTCATTACATCAGCACTATAGTTCAAAGTTGATTCCAAATTATTGCAAGCATCCAAATCTGAGGTGTGATTCAAACCTATAAGTTACTGAATCAAATACTAAACATTTGACTGCCAGTTTGGCCAAAAATATGTTGGGTATAACTTTTGATACACATTCGATAATTAAAAATATTGCATGCATACCAAAATATCAGAAATATTAATATACAATTTTTTTTATAAAATAATCAATTTCACTCAGATTTTTTAAATACTGATAAAGGAGTATAGATATGTACGTATAAGGAGGTAAGATTGACCAATAATTACAGTCATGAGGATTAATATTCATTTATAAACCAGCAAATAAAGGCAAATTTCTAAATTATATTACTATAAATTTTAACAAATATAGACCACAAACCCATTTTAAGTTATAATTTTATGAGAGAGATTTCATTTTTTTTTTTTTTTTTTTTTTTTTTTTAATTATTATTCAAAAACCCAGATTTTTCTTTTTAAAAAATTTTGTTCTTGAGAAAAGTATGAATTTTATATTTTTGATTCCAATCAACACAGTGTTGAGCGAATATTTAATAAAAAAGGCATATGTTATTTTAAAAACTCATTTAATTTCATATCAATAGACTCCTAAGGCAGAAAATTTGTTCTTGACTCTCTCTTTGTTGTGAGAACACCTCCTTATTTGTGTTCAAGAGCAATTTTATTCAAAATACCTTACAAAAAACATTTCATACCTCAAGAAACCTCATACAGAAGAAACAAATGATTACAATATGTCCAATTTTCATGTACTCAATAATAATCAAAAGTATTTTGATGGAGATTTCTATTATACCAACTCTGATATTATATTATATTTCATTATATATATATATATATATATATATATATATATACACACACACACACACACACACACACACACACACACATACATACATACATACATACATACATATATATATATATATATATATAAAGGCAAATGTAAGTACAATCTAATCTACTATATCATAAAATGATCATCCACAAGATCTTACAATAGTGTTTTAGATATAATTTAAAATTTTAACTCATTTTAAAATTATTGTAGATTCTTTACCCACTACGCAGAAAATAACATATTCAATCAATGATTTCAGAGTTTGATTACAAATGTGGTCGCGATTTAAACTCAGAAGTTTTTTAAAATGATCCACAGTGATATTATCTTGAATATGATTAAAAAATCTTGTCATGAAACAATCTTTAAATAAAATTTTCAATACTTATTACTAAAATACGTATTAGATAAATATCGATGCAGTTTTTAAATAATTGTTTCGCAAAGGAAGACAAAATCCTTACCTGTCTCTTTAATATTTAAATGTGATTATTTTGATAGCTAATGGCAATGTTTTGAGATTTTTATAATCTTTAATAAACTAAAGAAATTGCAAACGTTAAAAGTATACGATTAGTATTTTTAACGATAAAATTTAATTCAACAAAAGTGAACAGATAATAATTTGCATATATTTAATGCTTACCATAGAATTCTTCCCATTTAAATTCGTCATCAGATTCTGGTTTTGTTACAAAATCAGATGATGGCTGGCACATGTCGGGCTGCTTTTCCGTGCGATTAAAAATCATTAATAGATCCCATGAATTCGCCTACTTCTGAGATTATCAGAAGGAGCACGTAAAGGAAACACAAAATTTTTCTAACACAGATCGACGACAATATTGGGAAGACGAGTCTTTGAATTCCAAATAGAACGCGGTGTAAAATAATCTTCACCGGAAATCATAAAAACTGAACAAATATTAAATGACACTGAGCTCGTTTCGAAGGAATATGGAGCATCCAATAAATGGGTATCAGTTCTGGCCATCGTACAACCAGTTAAGAAAATTCTGCGTTGTTTACATGTCGTCGATCAAAACAGGTAAAAAAATAATACGTCATCCCATGCATATATATAAAATACTTTTTACTCAAATGACGATGGGACGAATAGATTATGAATCATCGCAAGATTACATATGCACTGAATATAGATACTTTATAAACACCTTTTAAACTAGAAAAATATATGACGGTATATTGTCAATTTTTTTCACTTTCGTAATCCAGTTTGAATAGTATAGGTAAAATAGAAAATAATATTCACATGAATATAGAATAACAAATGCACCTTACACACAAAACTTAAAATTAATAGAAATATAAATCACCGTAAATGAGAAAAAAAAACTAAAAAAACATCTCTCACTACTCAACGAACAACACCCATCCGTTGTGCCTTTCACCCATAAAGTGAATATAAGAGAGGTTGCAACAAAAACTAGTAAATATTTCGCCAAGTCGCCAACGAAACTCCTATAAGCTTCGGAAAAAAAATTTTTTCGTTCCTTCCTTTCAAGAATAATTTATAAATGTCTAATAAAAACAATTACTTCAGTTATGTATAATTCATATATATATAGATAGATATTTATATAAAATGCGATAAATTTAAAATTATTATCATTGAATTAGTGGCGGCATAAAAATTTACACCGAATTTTATTTCTTACTATTTTAAGGCACACAAGATGAGATTTCTTGCCAATTTTAGGTTTACTTTAAGTTTTATCAGGAACAGTCCAAATTCTGAATGATTCAAAGGGGAGAATATATTAGGACGGAGAATACACATCAACCGAGACAGAAATATCCGTGGGATGTATTTTCGAAAAATAAAGAAACGATACAAAATTATTTAGCGAGGATACTTATTCGCACTTTTTAATGATTAATTATCAAAATTAGAGTTCGTATATTCGAAATATTGATTATTGCATGCAATTTACAACGGGTTTTGAAATTATTCATTAAAAATTCATATACCTAAAAAAATGTTCACGAAAACACAGCAAAATGTTATTATTTACTTGATGCTCATTCTAAGTAAAATAATTATATCGAGCCATCTTCACTGAAATTCTATATCTTTTCAGTTTTGCATTAAAATCACTCTCAAAAAATTTTCTTCTTCATCTTTTCAAAAACAATGTAAGGTTTTCCAAAATTTACAAAAGTGCCCATTTCTCTATAAAAAAAAATAATAATGAAATAAATATTTTTCAAATTGGGAATAAATTATTACTTTTGTTTAACTATTATATTAAATATTATAATTGAAATTTAATTATGAAACATGGCAATAAATTAAAAATGAGTTCTATACTAGAAAACATTAACGTTATTCGTAGCACGAGTATGTTAAATTAAAAAGTAGGCATGTATATATATATTTCACTATTTATTATATTACTATAGATGGTATTATGAAAAGTAATGGAATGTAAAAATCTTCTTAAGGAACTGGCAAATGGGAATAAAATTATTCTTATTTGGGTGCCAGGGCATATAGGAATAGAAGGTAATGAAAGAGCTGATGAACTTGCAAAACAGGGATCCTCTTTCAATCCAATAGGAATGGAACCCTTTTGTGGGATCAACATGAACACTACAGGGAAGGCCATTCAAAAATGGGAAAAACAGGAGATGAACAAAGTTTGGCGTGACTCTCCTGGACAGAAACATGCAAAAAGCATGATTTTCAACTCATCTGAGAAAATTGCGTCCGAAATTCTTAGACTCCCAAGATTGAAGACTCAAGCAATTGTAGGCTTCATTACTGGGCACTATCATTTCAGGAAACACCTTCATACAATGGGGCTTTTTAAACAAGAACCAATTTGTAGGAAATGCCACGCAGGGGTAGAATCAGCTCATCCTATCCTATATGAGTGTGATGCTCTTTCCCTTACAAGATTCACTACTCTAGGTAATCCATATCCTAAAGAGTTACACCTAAACTCCATTGAGGGCCTATCAGACTTTATAAACAAAGTAGGTGACCAATGACAATGGAACTAGGAAAAAAATTGGGCTTGGAGCATGGTACAAAATGCAACAATGCAGAGGTGTCACGTATCTGACAAGCTCAAGAGAAGAAGAAGATTATGAGAAGCCTTGGCGTATTCCCAAGTACCAGGATCCGACTTCGTCCTGGGCAAGCTCGATTCATTCCTTCAGTAGGTCGATGAATCTGCGTACCAAACAATCTTGGGAACTAAGCACTGGGGGTGGGGCTATGGCATTAGGTTGACCATTTAACCGAGATATATGATTCGCACCCAAAGGTCCTCGGTCAAGAAAACAATTGGAAGTGAATTCCAAACCCTCACAAACATCCAAGATCGAGTTGAGATTCGAACCCACGAACTGTTGAAAGGAATGTCTGCTCGGAAGGTCAGCTTTCAGTTGTTAAGCTATCTACAAGGCAATGTCATCTCCAAAAGGGGTAAACTTTTAAATTACTCGAATATTCGGATGTTCTTAATTATTAGAAAAAGTTAGGTTTGGTTATGATAGTTGCCTTTCTGCTACTGTTCAGATAAAAAACGGGTCAATTATCAAGACACTATATTCTAAATTAGGTTGACTAATATATGTAGAATAAGACAGAAGTCAAAAATTCAGGTTTCGAATTTTTTTTAACTAATTAACTATGAATTATTTAGATATTCATTCATGTAAAAATGAACAGTTTAAAATACAACAATTACTGAAACAGAAATAAAATATTAAAAAAAAATCAAATATTAAGTATATTTTTTATATAACTGTAAGAAATAAAATATTGCATATATTTTTTTAAACTTTTTTATTAAAAGAAAAATAAACAATAAATAAATTTCTTCTATAACTCAGTTAAATAAAAAATTTTAATTTTAATGAGAACTAGAGTCCAGTAGATCATTCCGTCAAAAGTTTCATTTTTTAAATTTTATCATTTTTTTTTTCGCAGTGTAGGAGTGTAAAAATGTCTGTCCTAAATTCTGCTGTAAGAAATCATTTTAACTTAATGTGTTTATTGTTTGTTATTTGCTTAAGGAATCACCCTCGAGAATAGGATGAAGTTCAGCATCAGCATCTCCAGACAAATTCAAATCACCCGGTGCCCAGGGTGATTAATCCTTTATCACAACAAGACCGGAAACTGCTATCCATTTATCGGTTGGATCTGTGAACCCAGTCACAGAGGCAAGTCCCATTTTCGACAACTTGTATTTGTGCTTTATCCATATCACACCACCACCAAACCTGGCCACATTCATACACCATTTCAGTAAAGGACAAGAAACACATTGAAAGAAAGAGAAAATACATCCATGTTGGAAATCGAACCCAGGTCCTCCCCATCCGTAGTCGGGTACACTAACAACTAGACAGGGTACGCGGCACTCTTGACACTATGGTCACAGGAATATTTTGATAAACCCAATTTTTATTTGTGAATACCACTAAAGGATTAATTCACTAACTTAGCCATTCATCTCTGTCTAGTGGTTAGCGTACCTGACTACAGATGGGTGGGACCTGGGTTCGAATCCTGGCTGGGGCATGGATGTACTTTTTCTCTTTCTTGTCTTTGTCCTTTCTTTGTGTGTGTGTGAATGGTTGCCTACCCTATAAACGGATCCCTATGGCATGTGTGTACTGAGGAAGTCGGACTCCACACCAAATAGGGTTCAGTTGGAAAAGTGGAGCAGCGCACCCCATATTGCCAGCCTGGCTGACACACGACAACAACAACAACAGCCATTGCGAATGACTCTTATTAATAACTCCAAGTGTATTGACGTAAATTAGACTTGGATTCATAAAAAATACTTTTATTTCGATTTTAAACAATTTTGGTTTTAGAATCGAAACTAAACTTTTATTCATTATACTGATCCTTCAATACTTCATGTCTCACCTTTCTCTAATCATGACGTCCATCCCACCCATAAAATAAAAAACTAAATAAAGCATCAGCGGGTAAAAAAAATCAAAGTAAAGTTTATGAAAAACTGTTTTAAAAAATCTAAAAAAACATTTAAATCGTCCTTGCCGATTTAAAATAACCATAAAGTGGATGTTATGATTTATTTATTGCTTGCATAAACAATCCAATATTAATGTTTAATCTGCTTTACATGCTACATGAAATAAATGCATCTTTACTGAATGATTTATAAGTATTTATTTTTTAATAGCGGTATCGAGAGAGACAAATCTCCAATAATATTTAAAATAACCTGTAGTGATGTCACACCATTGTAATGATGCCATCGAGTGTGTGCACTCAGTGGCTCATTAATTCTTCGCAATTCGACTAGTCTCGTGCTAGTAGACGCGAGCTTTATAATCAGACGATTTTGTAAGACTAAAGTTTTTGTTCGACATTATTCTTTGGAAAATAAACATTTTTATTTGTAAGAAGTCTCAAATTAATTATATAAAAGAACACACGCAACACTGGAACTTCTACAAACCCATCCCACTAAGATATTGGCCAATATTTTCTTTCCAACTGCTCCCTGAAGAGCTCATCCCACTGACACATTGATTTGTTTTTCATGGGTGGACAAAATTGTATATTTCAACATTATCGGTGAAAACGATTATTTGTTTCACTCACAGACCAATTAGAAGTAAAGTAAAGTGACGTACACATGATCTCAACTATAAGGAAAGAAACAACCACTTTATGGTTAAA
>JAPDSC010071024.1:0-11672 GCA_026290005.1 Latrodectus geometricus
ATGAGCACATTTCTAAACTACTCATTTAAAATATTTTTGTTATTTTTCACAGCTAAAATATTAAAACCACAAAATAACTAAACTGTTAATAAATTAATCGGATTACTTATTAACTTATCTTATAGATTAGATTTTTTTATTGAATCATTAGTTTTTCTCATAAATTTCTTACTCTTGGTTGTGTTAAAAAAAAGCTAATTAAAATTCCACCCTAATAAATCTCAAAAATTTTTTTTATCAATTTTTAAAATTTGTTTAAAAAAAAAAACATGTTAAAATCTTTTAATAATTTTTATTGCAAAAAGAATTATTTGAATATAAACTGATGCAAAGACTATACAGACAAAAGTTCTTGACTATTAGACAATCAAAAAGAACAAAAATTTATTAATTAATTTAGACTAACAGTACAAAGAAAAAACGTTAAATGAAAGCAAGATAGGGTAGAAGTTACTCTCTATTTCTTTAAAGTAAACGCAGACATAAAATTTAGTATGGATTGTGAAAATCAAAATAATTTTTAAATAATAAAGTTTGTAAAATTTATTAAGTAGAAAAAGTGTCAAGAAAGGAGCAGTTGAAACTATCTCCAGGTATTAATTTGAAATATTTTGAATTCTTCAAGAAATAGACTTTATTAATTTGATTTTCAAAAAAATGATACGGTTTTTTTTAAATAAAGATTTAATTGAAATATATTTTTAAGAGTTAAAAATTTTTCTCAGATTTAAATTTTAGTTTTCGATAACATATCTTGAATTTAATTATTTACTCATTCAAATTTTAATACCTGCATCTCTAACAGTTAATTGTAAATAGTACATTTTGAAATTATTAAAACTGAAACAAAGTAAATTCCTAACAAAATTAAAAGGTTCTAAGATAAATCTCGATGTCCTTCAGATACAGTGTAAGACTTACAAGATATTTTTGTCTTTGTTCGCAAAAAGACTTTTCTTTCTGTTTCCAAATTATGTATATCAGTTGAAATAATGACTTGGCTATATGATCCCACAAACCTTTGAAAACATCATGTTCTTAGGATATTTGCAGTTAATAAGATCTTGTCTGTGGCATCCCCATAACACTTTAAGACTTATCAATTCCAAAAAAAAGGCATAAATATCGTGAAACTATAATCCATTGAATGATTAGACTGATTTTCCAAACACGCTTGAAATTCTTTTTTGTCTTTATAAAAGATAGGCAAGATCTTCACACAGCTAGTGTTCATAGAAGCTTTCTAATAAGAACCTACTAATCAACCATTCCCTTATATAAATATAGACTTCGTCATTTACTTTAGTTTTTAATGTTTGCACAGAGAAGAGATATTATTTTGCCTATAGCCAGAATTTTGTTCCTTTTCTGACTATATTTGTTTTATGAACCTTTTATGGTGTAGAAATTTCAGGAACGATAAGAATATGCATGTAAGTAATGTTGTCACATGCAACAAATTAAATGTTTTTTAATTTTTCTGTCATGGTTTGCTAATTTTTGACAGATACTTAGAAGATATACTTTAATCTTCAAAATATATATCATATAAATTTCTTATTTCATAAAATATCTATGCATTTACTGAATTCAGCCTCTACACTTATAATATACACACTTATAAATATATAGACACCAAATTCATATAGGAAAGTAATATAATTTTCCTATTTTGCATTTTTGATGATAAAAAAAATCAAAATTTCAATTAGAATGATATAAAATCAAATTAATATTTACCTTTTCTATCAGTAATAATAAGATTAGTTATTACCAGGTATATTTACAAAAAATCAATAGTTTAACGAAATTATTATAAAACATTTAATGATAATAATTTTTAAATTCCCCTTTTTAATTTAAATATTGTATTATAGAACTGATTATTTTTAAAAATTAAGTTTAATATTTTATCTATGTATCAATATTTTATCTATTTATCAATTTAGACAAGATTCAACCAAATCTCTACCGGAAATGTATTTCGACTAATATTTATAAATGGCAAAAAAAAAAAAAAATTAATTCATTAAAATACGATATAAAAATAACTAAGAAATCCTCAATATTTTTAAAATTCCAAACAAAGGTATAAAATATAATAATTTTTTTATTTAGCTTGTACTCTTCTAAATACTTATAGTTGGTTTATTATCTTTAAATTATTTCATATGAAAATTTATACTGCATTAATTAAGAAATTAATTTTTCGTCATTTTGATTAATTTAGCTCAACGACATCTTCAATTGGAAATAATAAGGGAAAAATAAAAGTCAATTCTTTTTTATTATGGATTTGGTATAATCCTATATTAATCAAAAGCATCTTATTAAACTGAGAAAGAAGGATATTAATTTGCACTGACCATATATTTTTATTAAGTAATATATATTTCGCAAATATATATTCGTAGATTAATTGAGACCGAGAATGTGCTTAATATATTTTTATGGCAAACACATTCTTACTTTTAACTTCTTATTTATTTCAATCATTATTCTTAGATGTCAGATTAAATTAAATAACACAAGTTTGAAAATATCTAAAATTTAGAGTTTAATTATATGATTTAACATATTAAAAATATAATTAAACTCTAAATATTGCAGTCGTAATATTCATATAAATTGATTGGATACATGTGAATCAATGAAGTAGCATGAAATGTATATGCTATGGACGAATGATAGTGAATTTTCATTTTTAGATTGAATATATATACATATATACATTTCTTAAATGGATGGATGATGCTCTATTCTACTATGAGAATAGAATAATGGAATCTATGAAGAGATTAATTAAAATAATCAGCTTTTTATTCAAAATATTTTATAAAAATAATGTTAATTTATTAGGTACATTTTTTTTGCTTAAAGCAAGTTTTAATTAAGAAGCACATTAATATTTCTCAAATCATTTATTTTAATTTATGTATATTTCTTGCAAGTTTTTATTATTATTTATATGTATTTAATTTTAAACAGCAAATCATTATTAAAGTGTTTCTTGTTTCTTATATCAAATTAATATTTATATTTTATAAAGCGTTTGCCCGTTCTTAGCAATAAAAACATTTTTCATTTAGGTAATCTTTAAGCAAGATAATAAGTTGTTATGAGTTTTATGCTATTAGAGTTAAGAGTTTGTTATGAGATTCTTTGTAGATTGAATTAATCATCAGTCACATAAATAATTACATATTCATGAAATCTAAGTATTTTTGTAATGCGGATATTTTGTGAAGCGTTATTTAAGTGTTAACATTGAAAAGTAGTGTTAAATGGCTAGGGACTCCTCAAAGCATAAAACTGCAAACATCGCAAAGAGCTTCTTCAACTCCTTATACTTTTAAAAAACTGCAATACAAGAAAAAACAGCGAGCACATGATTAAGAACAATTCCATCTTGGCAAAATGCCAACACTGTAATGCAATGGAAGGGAAAATTGCAAGCGAGTATTTGATAAAAAAATCACTAAACACTACGTAATTGTGATACAGAATATTTGTTTCGATAGAGAGAGAAAGTTCAGCACAAAATTTGACATCTTCTTTGCTTTAGCAATATCAAATATTATTTTAAAGCACTTTATCATAAAAAGTATGCTATATACTCGTCTTCATTTTCTATGAAACATATGTCAAACTAATTTTATATTGATTCTATGGCAGCATGGATAGCACCATAAATGCAAAATTAATATGGCATTTGAATTTCCTTTTTATGGCTTGTTCTGCTTACAGCAACTTTTAATTTTTATGAAGAACTCCTTGTAAATTCGTTTACTTTTAAGATAAAACGATTGTCGATAATATCATATACGCCTCAGATAAACAACGTACATATTGATCTTCTCCTAAACATTGGAAAATGATGTTTCTCGGTGGATGGTATCTAGAAATTAAGCCTAGGAAGAATAAGCTTATACTTGACATTGTCACACGTATAATAATTGCACAGAAATATGTTTTGATGGGTGGCCAATATAAGACTTGCAATTCTTATCAATATGTCTGATGGTTCAAATTACAGTTAGCATTGTAAAACAAAATAACAAAGCTCTTTTTGAATAATGAAATTATAATGTCAAATAAATTTATCGCATGCTTTGCAAGTAGATATTAGAAAAGAGCTGTGGCATAGTAAAAACTTTAAGAGGAATAAAAATGTAAAAATAACATTAAATGTATTTAAATGGAAACTTAGCTTTTATGAAAATTAAAATGAAGATGTATTTAGGAATTTTTTGGATTTTAATGAGAAAAAAAATCATTTAAAAAGCTTAATAAATTATTAAATTATTGAATATATTATTAAATTAATTGTGATTTTCCTTTTTCTGATGTTTATTAAAACTTTTTTAGGTGGTTCAAAGATTTTTGTTTTTTATCCTTACACACATGAGCTATAATGAATAAACAGCAAGTCTGAGTGTCCGATGCATTTTTGTTTTTAGTTGATTAAATTACTTAAAATTAATGAATATTTTTATCAAAATTTTAAGGAAATTTTTGTCTTGTGTTCTTGATGGCGTTTTTAAGCATAGCTATTTCCTAAATTGATATAATTTCGAATAATCACGTTAGGCACGCATGAAATTTTAAAAATGTTTTAAATTGATAATAAAATATTATTCAAAAAATATAATATAAAGAACATGATTTAAATTGATTGAATTTGTTTAAATATAATCGAGAAAATATATTATAAATTAAAATAGCTTAAATTTATATTCCTAAATTTATTATATGATTAGAATAAAAACCTTCGTAGAACATATTTTCTATATTTTTTTAAATATTCAAATTTCTATAAAATTTCTAGGAGTTAAAAATATTATATATTAACTCAAATTGTTTTACTATCATAATCCAGAACTTTGTCGATATCGTAACATAATTTCTAATTAAGGCAAAGCTTTAATAAACTATATAATTTATCTTATTTTCATGTTTAATTATACAGTTAATGAAATAAAAGAAATCTATAGATAATAGCTAATGTTCTATGAACATTTCCAAAATAGACTTTAAGACTTTTAATGCTTTTCCAATAAAATAATTGCCAATCCATTGCTATCTATTATTTTGCCAATAGAACAACCATCTTTGTTTCCTTAAAATAGCATATTGGAATAACTATCAGAAAAAAAACTATTGGTAATTGGGTTTTTACTAAATTAGTAGGATCCTTATGTTTTTTCATCTTTCTATGTTGTACCTTTTTTTATTTTAACTGAAATCCATAACTCAATTCCGTAATGTTTTGCTTATATATTTATCGTCGAACAATTATTTTTTTATGTATCCATTTACTAGAGCATTTGAAAATCTTTATATTAATTTATTGATTTTACACACAATTATTTTTTTTTACATTATGTATGTTTTTAGTTTGTTCTAGGATTTTGAATTCCTTTTTTGAGTCTCCTAAATTATAAAAGCTAAAATCTGATTTAAATAGAATTAATAAAATAAAAAATTTTCCCACCCAAATAAAATTTTGTGATATACAAAACACTTTTCATCATTTGTTCGGAAGTCTAATAATAATAATAAACTTCTCTGGCTTGATTTAGAATTTGAATCTAAACTGATTTGTGATGGATAATCTGAACGTAGACCACTATATCACACGGATGAATAGAGTCAGAAGCTTTCAGCAACAATTTTAGTTTTCGTATTCAATCTCGATGAAAATATGCTTATTCTATAAAAATTGTAAAAGTATATTACAATCGCTTCTTTGATTTAAAATAATGTTTTGAACTAAGTTTATGACATAATTTTAACTCACAAAGCATGTCTTGATATTGTTCACTGTAACAATATTTATGTTATGTATTTTCGATTTCTAGTTCGAGGAAAAACATGTAAAAGCAATTTTTAAATAGAATTTGAACTATAAAATTTTAAATTTCCAATCTTATATTAAAAAGTACAAAAAAATTTTTTAAATATTATTTAAAATATAATATTTTATACAGTTATATTTTAAACTTATTTTATACCTCAGAATTCATATCTTAACATTAAATAACAATTTTTGCCGCTCAACCTGTCTAGTGGTTAGCGTACCTGACTACAGATGGGGAGGGGGGACCTGGGTTCGAATTCTGGCTCGGGCATGGATGTACTTTCTCTCTCTCTCTTTCTTGTCTTTGTCCTTTCTTTGTGTGTGTGTGAATGGTTGCCTATCCTATAAACAGGTACCTATGGCATGTGTGTACTGAGGAAGTCGGACTCCACACCAAATATGGTTCAGTTGGAAATATGGAGCAGCGTACCCCATATTGCCAGCCTGGCTGTCACACGACAACAACAACAAGTAATACTTTAAAATGCAGTCCTTAAAAAGTACTCAAAAAAGGCATTTTGTCATTTAGAACTGCTAATTAATAATGAGATTTACATTTAAGATATCTTTTTCTTCACAAATTCAATATTATATTAATCAAAAGGATGCGATCGATGTGTGCACATCTTAAATAAAAAAGCAGTGTTTGAATGCAACGCGTGTATATCTGCATATCTCACTAATTAAAATACAAAGATGAAATATTTTCTTTTCTAGTGAGTTTGAGTTCAAGTCCTGAGGAAATATTTGCAGTTGAATATTATTATATTTCTAATCTTGTTAAAAAATTATCTGCTGATGGATTTTGAAGTTCTCGACACCATTGTTATTAATTGTTTACCTTCCACAATGGTTACTATCATCACTTTCCCACTGTGTGTCTAACTTACTTTGTGAACAAGAAATCAAGAGACTCAACTTGGTAAATGTATGTTTGGATTGGCTTAAAGACAATTGGACAATGGGAAGGAGTGATAGAAATTTGGATGGGTGGTTAAACATTCTTTTATCTATTGTAAAGATTTAGTAGTAAAATATTTTCCATAGATACCCAGAGGTAAATCTTTTACACAAATACTAGATATACAATAGCCAAACAAACGCAGGATTTTTCATCGTATTGAAAGAATGACATTAATCATACTTTTACATGAACGATTGATTTTGTAAAAAGGCAAAAAATAATACAACAAGAAGGCTTTATTAATTCTTACCACGTGTTGATTACTTGTAAAAACAGCACTCACCTTATCCCAGTGGAAAATTTATGATTTTTAGACTAAAAGATCTTTGGATAAATTCCAGCCACTGTTTAACAATGGAGGATAGATTTCATTTTCACATATATATCAATGTGAATGCTTAGAAAAGTAGTACATAGTAGGTACTTAAATGCTTTACTATAGTTTTATCAAAGAAGTAAGAGTTCTATTTAAAAAATACTTTCTTATGCTTGTATTGTATCTAAGTTGGTAAAATAATTAATGCATTATAGTTTAGAAACTAGCAGAATCAATTAAAATCTAGCTAAAGTTTACCAATCTATCTGATACATCAGTCGAGGTTTATATCCTATTCTGGAGAAAAGATTAGAGACAAAGATATCAAAACAAGCTTCGACTTTGACATAGTTCAAAACCATAAGCTTTGTTTCTAGATGAGATTTTGGATATATTATTTGATATTAAGTTTTTAATCTCTATTACATTGTAAATATACATTAACCGAAATCATAGTTTTTATAATGCTAACAGTTTATATGTTGGCTATAGTAATTAATTTTGGTGAATAAACTAGTATCAAAATTAAAAGAATCAATGGACCAGTGACTACTTAAAATTATTTGTAGAATTTAATAATAAGATAATGTATAAAATCTAAGGCGAAATTTACATAAAAGTAAATTACAAGACTTTTATGGTATTTTAAAATTTGTAAATGCTCACAAAACTACTAAATCAAATGTGTCAATTTGGTAGGATAAAAGTATTTTCAAAGTAATTACTTTAAGAATACAAAAATCGTATAAAGCAATATGATGCAATAATCATGCATTTTACCGATTAAATAAAACGAAAAAATCATTTATCTTAGTAAGAATCAGCGAAGTACCAGGATCTGATCAAAAATCACAGATGAAAAATCACAGAAGGAAGATAAAAAATCACAGATGCTTGATTTTTATTAAAGCATCACAATATCATTCAATGAGAATTGAATTTAAAAAAAAAATCAGTAACCGAACTGATTATATAGAGCAATATAATCTTTATGAAGCATTATAAGAGGAAATCTAATTCCTATTTTCTAATAACAAACATTTACCTAATCATCAAGTATAATTTCTATAAATCTGCGCATTTATGAATCTTTGTGAAAAAGTCTGATGTGTTCTATCGAAATTAATGTCATTGTAAAAACAAGCATTATCTTTTCCATATGAATCCTTTTCATGATAATTCTATAGCTCTTACAACTGGTTACAGACTCTCTCCAAATAAAATAATGCTAGATATAACTTTAGAAACTAATTCTGAAGTTATCTGCAAGAGAAATTATTATTCAGTTATTCAGCTTTATATGTTCACATTAGGCAGGCCGCAAACTCGGTAGACCATCCGATTGAGACACCGTATTATGGTATACAAACCCCGTCTTATGGAGGTCTTAGTGTGACGTTGTAATCTGACGTCATGGATATTTTAAACCAATGAGAATTTGTTTACATTCTCATTGTTTACATTCCGGTTCCATTTCCGATTGCAATATTAAAAAAAAATATTATTACCTCTATAAAGATTTATAATTAACTCCTCCTCTCCAAATGTAAACTTGTAATAACGTGTATTCTCGATATCAACGTGATATATTTTTCCTGCGGAAATTGAAATTAGCTCTGTCTCGCGGAAAGTTGCCAGATATTTCAAACCAGCTCGATATCCAGATTTGTCTCGCGCTCCGCCCATTTTTTGACGTAGGTAAGATATTTGTGACGTCATTTGGCCTCATGTGAATCTCGCGAGATCTTCGGCTTGTCTCTTGATACATGTCTCATGCGATCATCTACGAATTTGCGGCCTGCCTTAGATATCTCTCTTGTGATGGCAATAGTTTTGAAATGGTTGATAATCTCGCGAGACGTCTGCATCCCGGGAAACTTGCTACTCACCATATAATTTAACATCAGGCTTTCTTGAAACAACAATTAAACGAAAAATCTGAAATAATTGTAATACTGTTCTATAGTAATAGGCAAAATTGTCTACTAGTTATCTGCATATTGGTACAAATATCATCAGTCATCAGGACATGTCTTTGGGATTGATCACTATTACCTAAACTTTCTGAATCCTTTATTAAAGACTTGAAACTTTTGCTAAATTATGATGCTTACTAATCATTTCCCTCTAAGTAAAAATGATTTTTATCTAATCTCTTAATTTCTGTTGAGACTGTTCATTTCCAAATTCTTCAAATAATGTTCCCAGATCACATTACAAAGAGAACTAGTCATTCCAAATTTCTTATCACAATATATCAACTTAAGTTGATGTTTTGGTTATAGTTCTTGTGATTTCTAGCTTGATTGTCTATTATGTGTAAGTATGATTTACTCCCTTGAATATATAGCCTGAATGTATAGCCTGTATTGACTAAGATTTTGTATCTCTCACACGTAAAATATTTTGATTGCAGCAACATTAATTTTAACATTAATCTTAACATGAATGTTTCTAACTAACATTAAAATTTTCAGCACAAATAGGTTTATTTTTTTCGTATGAAACATTTTGATATCTCTATTGATGTTTTATATTGATTATTTTTAGTATTTGGAAAAAAAATTTAGGAATTAATATATTAACAACTTTAAGAACTTAAATGATATTTTTTTATCGTTCACATTGATATAATTTATTAAGCCTAAGCAATCCGTATTTATTTGAAATCAAATTTCGCAATCTTAGAACAGCGTGTATAAATTTGAATTATTATTACATTTGTTTCACCGATGAATTAAAAATATCTCAGAAAATTAATGCCATTCTGTTATTGTGGATATTTATTGAGATGTAAACACATAGTATTTGAACATAAAAATACTATTTTAAGAGAAACGAGCACACCACATGTCACTGCATATTTAAAGTTTCGGTAGTAAAAATTTCCTTGGAAGGATTAGTTGATGATCAATATTGAACTACTTTCTTAATGAATCGAAAAATAATCTCCTGAGATTTTTTAATTTATATTGCAAATACTCCATTGCGTAGTTATAACGATAATCTATATAATATTTGCTATATTATGAAATGAATAATTAGAACACACACATGTTTAATTTAACTTGAAAATTATACAATTTCACAAATTATCAATCTTTAGTATTTGTTTTTATTTGAGTATTATGAGTAAGAAAGATTAGTTTTGGATAAATTTAGGTACTCTAAATATTCAGGTTTCACTATTTTATAACTACTGGAAAGAAGTTTGAAATTCGTACGTTTGAACAAGTACAGAAGGAAATACATGAGGTAAGAGTAATTCGAGCAATAATTTTTAAATACTGAAATAATTAATGTAAACCTCTTTAAAAAACAATATACGCAGTTCGAATTATTATAGATTTGAAAAAAATATTTATTAAGAATAAAAATATACGAAGAAAAAATACCCATATGAACATACAGAAGAGAATAAGTTTTAAATCTAAAATTTAAAAGTAATTATATCTGAACCAGTTATAACGTATTACACATTATACATTTTATGACTATAAATATTTATTTTCTGTTATTGATGAGTTATTATCAGCAGAAAAAAGAAAATTTATTGTTTTAAATTTGCTTTATATCATCTGCACATAAGTATTTAATTATTAAAACAGATTTATTTAAATAATTAGTTTTGTGTTACAAAACTCTTTCTCAAATAAAACACGTCTGTGTAACTGAAAATACATTATTCAATTTTATTTTTGTTACAATTTCACCAATATATATTTGTTAACAATTCTCATTATTGTATAGTAATACCTTTCTACAAATTGTCAATTTAATTCGAAACAAAGAGATTTGATTATCTATTCTTTACTCATTAATTTTATATACGCCTTAAATAATTCACTATTGCTTTAATTTGCTAGCATATGTAGAGATTTTCCTTAAGAAACTGGCAGGAGATTTTGAGATAAAGAAAACATAAGGCATTTTCCACTCTTCTCCAGAGAAGTCTGCAAATCGGATTATAGTGGAACTGACTTTTTGAAGACAAGAGCTTGTTAATACGAATCACAGCAATCAAGAGCTTGTCAAGGTTTCAGTGCGCCTCTAATTGGATAATACCAACCACGTGCCTCTAAGCATAACTGATGTCGAAGAAATCCCTCGATTATAAAGAGATAAGTAATCGAGCCATACAGTGGAGGTAAAAATAAAGATAGAATTCTGTGAAATCTTTTCCAATTTTATCTCGATTTATCTTTCTATAAGAGAACACAGTATATTTTCAGTTTTAATTATTTCAGTAAATATATCTTATTTTTAAATAAGAATTACTAGGCACAAATAAAATTATTTAGGTTAAAATTCAAATATTCGAAGTCATAATGTTTATAATAACACTAGTTGATTAGTTATGTTAATGAATTTCGATATATTTTCAGTTACACCAAACATTAAATACATAAGTATTTTTTAAAGATAGGCCAGTAAAAAAACACCTCCTATTATCAGTCTTATGAATAGCATAGAGCTTTTGTTGATGTGTATTTAAATATTAGCCAATAATATGATATAAAATATTAATAAAA
>JAPDSC010071033.1:8561-26185 GCA_026290005.1 Latrodectus geometricus
ATACATGTTCAATAAGCAGGTAGCAGTTACCTTGAGAGAAATTGCAAGAAAACGTCTATAAAAAAGCTTTAGAAATTTTCAGAAGAATCACAACATCCACAATTTTACTGAAAGCTTGAACTCTAGATTTTAGGCTTGGAAAGTTAAATGAAAAAAATGTATGTTTAAAAAAAAAGGCAGATTGAAAAAAAAGCTTTTCCCAATCTGCCTTTCTCCCAGCAATTGATCTCCAGTTCTTTACTTTAAGAATGGCAAAGTCCTCATCCACACAGTCTTTCCATCTCTTTTTGGGCCTTCCTCTTTGTCTTTTATTAGAAGGGGTTACATTAAAAACTTTTAATGCTGTTCGTTCTGGGCTCTTTCTTACTACATGCCCTGCCCATCTCATTCTGAATAGTTTTATAGATTTTATAATATCATTGTCATTAAAGATCATATATTTCAAAATTGTATCGTTTTCTCTAGTTGTTATTATCGAAAACAGCGCCAAAGATGGCTCGCCGGACCTTCCTTTCGAAGGTCGCTAATATCTTCTCTTCATTTTTTATTAAAGTCCATGTGTCAGAGGCATAAGTCAAAACCAACTTGATCAGTACTGTTATTTAAATATACAGTTTAAATATAATTAATTGCTAATAATACTTAATAATCTAATTGAACATTTTCTCATGAACCATTCTTTTTGATTACATTTTCTATCTTAGTCCATTTGTTAAAAAAATAACAACTACAAAGTAGAATACATAAAAAATTCGAGAATTTCTTACCAGATTCTTTCAAAGCATACGGCATATAAATTATGTGATTGCCAGTGACAACAATTATTATATAGAGGGCTGCAAAATTCCTAGAAAGACCATATCGAGGTTTCGTGAAAAGAGAGAAAAATGTCTCTTTGCGCACTGCTAAGTATGATGGATCATCTAAGGAATCTTTGGATAGATTTCTGACGCTTAATTTACTCTGCAAATTCCGAATGCTTTCCAGAATAGAATCATACAAGCTTCCACTTCTGGACTCTTTGCCATCATTTGCAGGAGAGACTTTTTCCTCAACTGTATCCGCATCCGAAGAAATGTCGTCTTCCTCAGATATTTGTACATTTTTATTAAAAGTTACTTTTCTCATCCCATCTGTACTATCGTTCAAGTTTCTTTCCGACATTTTAAGAATCTTGTTTCTGAAGGTAACACTCATACAAACAATGCTTTCTGAAACGGAATTCAAATCTTTAGACAGAATATTAATTAAGAAATCAAGATAGGAAATTACAATACAGTGAAAGTCTTAAATTATTTATTGAAAAGACTTTTACTACTTTATCTCTATTAAGATAATATTAGTCTTTAAGTTATAATAGTCATTTTATGTAGCGAATAACCAATTTTTTTTTTGTTTGTTTCTAATGGCGGATACACTTGAGTAATTAACCCATTTGCCGCAACAAGGCGGGAAACTGCTACTCATTTTATTATTACCTGGTGGGCACCTATGAACTAAGTCACGGAGGTACGAGTAGCATCGCCCACGCCACACCACCACAAACCCGTTTATAGGGTGGGCCACATTCATCCATCATCTGAGGAAAGGACAAGAAACACAGAGAGAGAAAGAGAAAGTACAGCGATGCCCTAGACGGGATTCGAACCGAAGTCCCCCCCCCCATCCGTAGTCAGGTACTCTAACCACCAGACAGGGTGGACGGCAAATAACCAAAGTAAAAGTTAAAATTAATCAAGTGTTAAATGATATTTAAAATTTAAAGGGTATTATATTGATAGCTATATGAAAAAAAAAAAAAAAATCAGTGAAATTTATGCATCTGTGACAGTTGATATAAAATTGGGCAAGTTATTTTCTTTCTGTATTTAATTTTCTTTTTTTTTTTTCAGACCAATATTGCAATAATGATAATGTGCTAAAAATAATATTTAAAATTTCGGACAAAGTTTACATCTTAGCGCGAAAATTTAAATCAACATATTAAAATTTAAATCAACATCATCAACATATACACAGTATTTTTAAAAGTGTTCAATAAAATGTTGGCATTTTAGATTAAAAAGTATTGGTCACAGTCATGGGTAACAGTTTTATCCTAAAGTAAACCAATCTCTCAACTCTATACCACATTTCTTTTAGTCCTGATTTTTCTCATTTCATTTGGTTAACAACAAAAAGATTTCACTTAATACAAATGGAATTGGTACAGCACAAAATTTAAAAAAATATTTCTTTTGCGTAAAGTTTTGATAATCCAGTTTCGTTGGTAATTTGAAATAAGAAACCTGGTACAGCCAAGAACACAACAGGGTAAACAATTACATTTTTTGTATTACATAGTTAATCTGACATTACTTTGGAAAGTTTAAGGCTACTGTAAAGATTATATCATCAGTCGAATATCACCATCTGAGAGGATATTCACAGAAAATGGATTTTGTTCATGTTTCAAATCAGAAACTCAAAAAAATTCTAAGGAACATCTGGTTAAATGTACATGTAAAAATCAACACACAATACAATTCTTTCATCATTTGGTAGTAATTTTGAACAAACCTAGGACTTCTCTCTCCATAAAGCAAGGTTAAATTATCAGACCATAATAAGGCTTGCAGCTGATTAGCTGAGGTGAATCCTATGATTTATAAACAATGGTAACAATTTTGAATTTCTAATTATCCGTACAAACGGTTCAGCCAGAAACCATAAATTGTTAAAATTAGCATTAATAATATATTATATTAATATACATAAATCTTTCATTTTATAAATTTCCTTGCTGCAGTCACTGAAACGTTAGTGTCAACATTTATATACAATTAGTGAAGTTAATGTAGGCTTCACTATCTGTCATTTACTTGCCACTAATGCAGTATGTCAAGAAACACAAGAACGTTTAATAATTGCTTCTGAGCATAAATCTTTGTGGATAAAATGTAGTCTTAAAAATCACATGACAGCAAATTTATCCCGTTTGTATATGTAAAATGATTTATGTAATAATTGGGAAAGAATTATTTGCCAAGATATATTCCACTATCAGTTGAATATCTATCAATTTTCAGTGATAATCAGTCATTTGCAAGTATATCTATTAGGATGATCACTCATTTTAAATATATTAGGAAAGGACATGAAAATATAAACTCCTTTTTAAACACTATATTTAACTTTTACAAGAAATTTTTCCGTCGATTACTTAAAAGATATAAGTTATTATCACCTATAAAAATTTTTTATTGCATCTTACTAGAAGAACTAAAATTGTTACAATTATTACATCCTATGAGAAGATATGAATTAGAATTGAAAATATTTCCCGAATGTTCTTAATTGGAACACAGAACTTTTAATCAAAAGAGTTGTAAGGCAACAACACTGCTATCTTATTCTACAGGACGAGTGGAAAATCTTCCTTGTAACTGATTGATAATACGATAACAACTGTATAAGCTTCAAAAGATATCAACTGATATCTTTTGAAGCTTATATTGTTATAATTTGTTTGACTGAATTAAAAAAAATAATCCACAAACTTTTGGTTAGTTGAGACATGTTTAGTTATAAATTGGAATACTTTACTGGAATTACTTTTTAAAGTAAATTCATTCAATATTTGGGTTTCCTATTTTACTTTTCGGTCGTGAATTTTAATAAAACGAATTTCCCTCTTTACCAAACGTTAATTTTAAATAAAAGTATATTTAAATAAAACTGTATTTAAATAAAAGTAGCTTTTAAATGTCTTATGATAACGTTATCAAATTTCCATCGAAATGAATAACTGATCGGTCACAATACTGAATTCGTATTCTCAAGTGTTCCATTTTTTTCCCCACTGACTATTTGCTAGAGAATGCGACTCATAAAACGAGAAAAAAGTCTCTTTTCAACGGATAGACAAAATGAAGCTATAGTGCTGACTATATTAGTTTAATACGAGTTGTCTTCAGTTATTTATAATATTTTTTACTTGATAAAAAAGATATTAAAAGCGCATTTATTATTTACTTTGAAAACATACAACCATACATAGTTAGAAACACATGTACTTCATGTACATGTACACATACTCACATGTACATGTACTTCAATGTTCATGTGGCTTCATTTTTCACCCTATCAACATCACAATATTTAAGGATAATGTACTAATTTGTCATTTAAAATATTGAAGTAACATGTTTTCAATGCGTTATGTTGAAGGAATCAATAGTTATGAGACAATAATATAAAAAAGTAACGAAATATGCTGTTTAGATGCTATATAAAATTGTTTTAAATCTTTTTTTTTTTTTTTTTTTTTTTTTTTTTTTGCTGCTAGAGTCATCACCAAATCAAAATATCTCCCAAATATCATTTCTATCAAGACTTTTTATGCTCAACTTTGCATTTAAATTTTGTTTTATACTCTTGAAAATGTCCTACCCGTTGAACTTTTAAAAAAAATTTATTGATTCTTTATATGTTTACACTCTTATGAACTATTTTCACAAATTTAAATATTTTTGAAAAAAATATCAAAGATTTAAAATAAATAAAAATCTGATATTTTATTGATTACTTTAGAATTTCTAACTTGAATAAAAAAATTAAAAACTTTGATATCAGAAAATTTTCAAGTTTTTTTGATAATTTGGCATATTTATATCACAAATTATGAGATATTTCGTCATTACCCAAAAATGTTATACTTTCGAGCATCGTCGATGGTGGATTAAAAAGTAATGCAGTTTGTTGAGTTATTATGGATTAATGTAATGCACTTTTAAGTTATAAAAAGCTTATTATCAAATGCGTTTCCAAGTAGCATTAAACTATACTAACCGTAGTAATTGTTTAATAGAAAAAAGAAGTAACTTAATTCTGATTCCTACAATAGAAAATCTTCATTTTACGTTGTTTTGTAAATATTTATTGTAATATTTTTCCATAATATGATATTTATTATTTTTTTCACAATACTGCAAACATTGATCCCTCAAAAATGCTAATGTCAACTCAAAAAAAATTAAATCTTATTTAAATGATATAAAATTTTGTCCATGTTTTATAAAAAGACTTACAAGAATATGAAATTTTATAAGAACATGAAGCAGACTTTTTTTAAATTTTGTAAACTTTCATTCTTGGTAACAATTTACCACCGCTGTGTAAGGAAATAAATTAACCTTGTGAAATAGTTTTTTAATACTTATTAAACAGTAAAATATTTAGTTAGACTATACTTTAGGGTGCCCCTTTGATTCTCGCCTAGTTGTGATGGCGATTGATGGCCAAGTTGGGTTAAGCCAACTCGGGTTCTGATTGGTTTAGATCCAGTCTAGGCTCTGACTGGTTTATCTGATTGGTTACTTGTTTGCACAGTAATCGGTGCGAACAGGAATAGCGCCAAAAAATATCCCCAAATTCGCTTAATTCTTATTCCCATATTTATTAATACTCTAACAACACTTTATTAAAACAGAAAATACTTTAAAAGCTGAGAATTATAAAAAAATTTCGCGAAGAATTCTATTATTTACATAAATATTATGGACCAAATTAAATTAATAATCATGAAAAACATGTATAACATAAATGATAATGATGAGGAATTGATATTTATAATCGCTTCCATGTAAAAAAAAAAAAAAAAAGTGTTAAATATAGAATATTCTGTCTAAGATTAAAAAATTCGCTATTATATACTTATATATTTTTCTATTTTTTAAATACTGGAAAAATATTGACATAGAACATTTTTAGTTAATTGGTTGATCTTATGATGTGTGTGTGTCTATAAATATATGTAGGTATATTCATAAAAAAAAAATGAATTAACAAAAAAGATAAATTGAAAAATTCAAAAGTTTCTTCAGCGTTGCATACTTTTTAAATGTAAATTAAATCCATTCATTACATTAAATATCTTTATTATACCAACTTTTCAATTTTGTATTATTTCAATGGAATAATTGTTGAAATTATAATAACTAATCATTTTAATGAATTGATAATTTACAATGAAACACAATTTTTCAGAAGACTCGAGTCATATAGTCCCGTAAAACTTTCTTTTGATAAATTTCATTGATGTATAATTATTTTTGTGTATCTACCTCATATTCTATGGTTTAGCAAAATGCCAATAGTACGAAACATTCTTGATCATGGAAGGAATCCGAAATAGTGCACGAATTTAGAGTTAATATATTTGTGATTACAGAATTGATACCTTCCTTAACAACTATTATATTTGATCAATTACACAATATTAAAAGCACATATTTATGGCAACATTTAAACTAAATGAACTATAACTTCAATAGCTGTTCAAGGAGCCCCACTGTTTGCGAAATGATTAGCTCTTTGACCAGATTCCCTATTGCACAAAAATGATTTCACAACAAAACCAAAAATCCTTTCAGAAAGGCAATTTAGATCTATAAATTAAAAGTAGATAGGATCAAAAATTATTAGACCAGGATCAAACCTGAAACTTTTATGAAGGAAACATCACCTTATTAAAGCAGCTATGCGTATGTGATACTCCTTAAAATTGAAAAGTTCTCAAAATTTACAGAATGGAATTAATGCTTGCGATATGTTTACTGCTACCTATTTCAGATGATAACCATTAATACAGTCAACCATTTTGTAACTTGGGCAATTATAAGAAATCCGAGTAATATCAGATTTATCACCTCACTTCTACGAGTGGAAGAACATAGCCAATGTCCTTTTACTGGCAACGTCACATTGGAATTTGTAGAACACTTTACATTTTCTGACACTGAACAGCTTAATTTAAGTTTGAGGTTACTGATGACTTTAATAATTACCGGCATTTCATTCATTTTTTATTGTGTCTAAAAACGAATATTTTCTTAGATTAGCCTTTCAAATCAACAGCAATGGTCCATTTCTTAGGTCTGTGACGTCATTATACAAATTTTATTTTCAAGGGAAAATAGAGTGTTTTATACATTACATCATTTTCTATAAACATTAAAATTACCCTTTTTAAATTGTTGGCTATTTTATTTTTTTCATTAAACTGACGTTAAAGGAAATGAATAAAAAAGAAAGAGATACAAATTTAGAATCCTTTTTGAGAGAGTGGAAAGATACCACACATTTATTTCACTTTAGATGAGTTAAAAATTTGTATAAATTAGGTAAGCATGCAGTATTTTCAAGATCAGCATAATCATAAAATTACGACAAACAATAATAAAATAATGGTTTTGTGGGTTTCACTTTCGCTAAATAAAGTTATCTTTAGAAATGCATTGTGAAGTAATAAATTCTTATATTTTCTTCAAAAAGTGAATAAAAATTTCTATGTTATTACTGTATTATTTTTAAAGGCTTTGTTTAATAAAATTTAAATATAATAAAAATATATTTTGTGTTTTGAATATGTAATTTTTTTTTCTACTTTATTATCACACAAATGTGCCCATCTCTAAAAATTTTAGTTTCTCCCCTTTTTTTAATGTTAACAATATTTGAAGTTATTTTTAATTATATTTATAAATCAATGATCTCAAGAAGATAATTTCATAGTTAATTAAATATTTCAATATTGGTAATTAAATATTAAAAATTTAGTTTTATTGTGTTACAAAATAAAAATTCAATTCAGTCTCATTAATTTTTCAAAATCATCTGTGTTCAATGTTGGAAATAAATTTTGTTATATTTTATAGGCAATATTTAATATTAGTCACATTGTTGTAATCAGTGCTGTTGAATGAAAAAATATTTTTCGCTTTTATTGGAAAGTATGGTATTAGTGATACCACTTAAATAAGGAATACTTATTAGAGGCACATCTTAATATCATTCAATGCTTTCTTGTTATTACACACAAGTAGTAAATTAGAACCTGATTCAGGCAGATATAATGTAATAAAAGTTGATAGATCCCATTACTTCTGTACAAAATTTTGCTTTTATACAAAGAAAGTTATAACTGACATTAACTGAGGTAAAGAAAATTATTTTTTACAAGTTCCTTATAAATTACTAATGTAGAGATATTTCATTAGTTTGAAAGAAAAAAGATAAAAGACACACTGTTTTAAAGTGTTAATAACAAGCTAGCAATTTGAAATAGGCAACATTAGTATTATGTTTTATCTAAAATAAATAAATTAAAAATCAAACTAATCATTATATTAACAATCCAGAAGCTTCTTTATCCAGCATATCTAGTATATTTCAATAAATTTTTTATAATCTTATGTGCTTATGCATTTGAACTATCATGTATTTGGAATGACTTAAAAAACTTAAGATGTAAAAGTTATGTATAAAATTGTAAAGAAATATTAACAGATTTTTTTAAAGTCTTTTACTAATTATCTTAGTATCTTTGATATAAGAACTGTAGAACTTTCCAAGAAATGATAAAATACTTGTGTGAAAAGAATGATATATATTGTATTAATTAAATGGAATACTTAATGAAACATTTTTTCTTTATATTAGATATGATTTTAACTTGAAAGTGAAGATCCTTTTTTTAATAATTAAATGCTTATTCACAAATTCAGTTTCATGTTTAGTACTTTCCAGTTTTTTGCGCTAAACATTAGAGTTACAAAAATTTTTAAGATATGAATTTATAGATATGAATAAACTATTTTTACATGGAAAATTCAAAATATTATGAATGAAAAATTATGATTTCATTATTATCAAATTTTTTAATAATGAAATATTTCTCTATAAATAAGTCTATTTTACTTGTTAAAAGATTAATTACAATTTCGAAATTGATCTGCAAGAAAAACTATTGTTTTTGATTTTAAATGTTTTGAAATATTAGTATTTTGAAACTTTATATTCTTTCATATTTGTTGTTTAATTTTATATTTTTTAGGTGCTGTCTGTCAATACTTTTTGGTTTTTTCTAAAACTACATTTGTACAAATAAAAATTGAATTTTAAATATGGAGCTTCAATCCTTAAATCCTGAATCTCGCTCTGTGAATGTAGAAATTGAAAGTGAAGAATCTCGTAGCAAAGTATAATTATATTTACTAATTAAAATATCAACCTATTGAAAGTTATAAAATTTTGTAACATTTCTATTCTTTAATATGATGTTAAATTATAGTTACCATTTCATTATTGTATTTAAAAGACATTTTTAAATTAATTGAAATTTTTTTACTTTCTTGACTATTAATAAAAATAATTAGAATAATATCACTTTATTTTTTATAGCTGCATAATTTAGTAAATTTATTAATTTTACTTCTTTTATAAATATACTATTTGTGCTCGCATATTATAACTTACTTATTATAAATATGCATAATTTATCTGTATATTTAAATTCTAGAGAATTAAAAAGACTCCTACAGTAAGATTTGCCCCTCAAGCATCTACAGCATCTGGAAATCGACAGGCATTAAGAGGTGAATTATTGTTTTATTTGAAAGTGTCTCTGAGATTCTTTTTACATTATTAAATTTAAATAGTTTCAGTTCAATCAGATGTAGAATGGAGAAGTTAAATAAAAGACTCTTTTAAGAAAAGCTTTCTATTTCAATAGACGAATCATATTTCATTTGTAAATATTTCAAACTTTCTAATATTCTCTATATATATATTTTAGAGTTATTCTAATTTCATTATTGATACAGTAATGGAAATCATAGTTGACTCATTAATACCTCCTTCTTAGTAAAAATATATTAAATATGTTTTTAATTTTGTGCAGTGTAATTAATAGTGATTTTTAATCTGTTGCATATATATTCCTGTTTTGTTTATCTTTTTGATTGGATTTGCATGAAAATAGTATTGATATGTAATGGAAATTCCATCACTTAAATGTAAGAGGCTTTAAGGAAATTATAAAAATATTTTTCCTTGTTTCAAGTTTTTTTAAAATTTTTATTTATATAATTAAATGCTTCAATTGAAACAAACAAAACCAGAAGAAGAAAACTATTTCGATTTTTAATTTCTAAGTGAATTTAAAATATTTGGCTTCTTTGTGTTTTCAATATAAAATTTAAGTTAATTGCTTTGATTTTACTTTAATATCAGGAAAAAACTATTGACATTTCAGACCTACAATATTCACCTAGACATTCAGTCAATAATAATTGAAGTTACAAAGAAGAAAATAAGAGGTGAAGTTTTTTGACTTAAAATTGCAACATTTAGTGACATTTTCTTTTGGTGAAATTTGTTGGCAGGATAGTATACAATTAACCAAACTTTTAGAATATATTCAACCTAAAGATTCAGGAAGTATAAATGTTTCAACAGAATAATAGTCATTATTCTGTTGAATTATAAGTGCATTGTCATAGCATTTCAACAATTAATAGATTATATTATGATTAAAATATATTACAAAAAAATTTAAAATGTCAATATTATTTTCCCAAAATATATTTAGTAAATATGAATTCTTTTTCACAGGAGATGAAATATCCTAGTTATATACAAAAAAAGATTTTAACTTTCTTTAACAAATGTGAAACAACTTTAATCTGGTTTACAAATGAAATGAATATGCATGAATCATTTTAACTTATCAAATTATTAGAGTTTAAGCTTTAATATTACTAAAAGTGATAAATATCATAAGCCAGTGAAGAAATTGATATTTTCATGTATGCTATTGTTCATATTTTTATGTAATCCTGAGAGATTGGTTGAGAATTTTCTTTAATATATGTTTTATTAGAAAGTTTTATCTGTAGGAAGTTTTTAATGAACACGTTAAAAAGCATTGTTTTCTGAAGTCTTTTTTATTGTTTTTGATGAACTTCATGGTGTCTTTAAGTTGATTATACAAATATCAATGCAAAATTAATGCTGATGTCTTTTTAAGTATTTGAAAATGTTAGAAAAAATGGCAATATTCTTTTCTAAAATATTGTACTAAAGTATTTCATAACTAATTAAGGCTATTTTTTTATCTCAATATGTTTATCATAAAATAAACGGTTAAAAACAACCATTTTCCTTAGTGCAGGTTGGTCATGTATTCATTTTCTTTGTTTTTTATTTTTGAAAGGATTTTAAATGATAAAAAAATTTGGTCTTTCTATTTATTGACAAATGTTTAATGGGACATGTCCTTGATAGTTATTTTTAAGGAAAATTAATCGCTTAGATTAATTGCTATGGTGTTGTACTTGTGTATTAAATTGTGTATCTGGTTGTTATAAAATCAAATCAAAGAAGTCACTTGGGTTGCTTAGAATCACAACTTTTTTCATGAGTAAAATTTAGATTTTGAACCACATTATATTTTTTAAATGAAGTGATTTGTCAACTGAAAAAGTTACCTTGTTGTCATGTATGTTATAAAGAATGATTGTTATCAGCTTTAATCATGTGTAATATTTATTATATTTATTTTTTTATTAATTTTAATATTGAAATCCTTTAATATAAAAATTAAATAGATCATTTTATATAAATTTAAATGCTTTCATTTTGCAGATGAACAGATAAAACTAATAATTAGGGAAATTTAAACCTCACATCTAATTTTCATATTCCTTTTTAAGACATTTGCTAAAATAAAAATTTACATTAATAGTTAGTTTTGTAATTCTTTTATTTCTTTTTTGTTTTTTTTGTTTTTTGTAATTAGTATTACATTTTTATACACTCTAAGCAATGCTATACACACATGTTTTGTTTGACTTTGAACTGTTGAATTAATTGCATGTATTTAAAAAAAAAATTGTTTCTTTTAATTCTTTTCATTTTTTCATGATTGCTGATTGATTAAGATTCTTTAGATAAGTATTTATGATAGATTTATTCTGATTTTTTTATTTTTTATTTTTTTTATTTTATATATTCAATTCTGTATAATAAGTGTAATTTAAATTTTGTTGAATGTGTTGCTTCTTGAAAAAAATAAATAAATAAAATGATTGTTTCTTATTATATATAGTTATAGATAATATTCTTATTTTGAATTTCTATTTCAACTAATGTTATACATCTTTAATTATGAAGAGTTAATTTGATGTTAATTGTATTTGAATATTATGCACAAAATGGTGAGCCATGAAATTCAAGATATAATATTAATCAGGTTAAATTTTAAATATAATTTTGTAAGTGAAGGATTTATTTGATTAAGGAAAAGTTTCTTAGTTTATTTTTAATGTATTTAATTATTTTTTGCAAATATATATGTCTTTCAAAATTTATCTATTTTCTTAAATTCTTTATTAATGTTTGAGATGTTTGTATGTTATTTATGATTATTTTTGTAAAATTTTTATTATTTTAAGATTCTGAAAGTGAATTGGATCTTGAAAATTTGACTGATATCAAATCAGAAATCTATAGTCTTTTACCAAGTAATACCATTCGTCGAAATAAGTATGCTACTTTACGAAAAGTGAACTCTACAAGAGCACATACCTTTCCTCGGAAATCCACTACAAATGGGCAAAATAAAGACAGAGTACGTTCTCATTCTTTTGTTACAAAGAAACCAAGTTTCTTATCTGCACTTCAGTTACCAAGTTTACAAGATACACCAGATGGGGTGAGCGTATTTTCTTAAATTACTTGGACAATTGTATTTTTGAGTATAAAAGAAAAATTAGTTTTCAATTTTTATAATGTATTCCATTACATTAATTGTGGAATTACCATTTTACATGTATAAGAATTCTTATTTCTATACCTACTTCAGCTCTCTCATTTTTAAAGCTTGTTGTTATACAAACTTAGTTACATGATCTTAAAACACCATTATGAATTTATTTTCACCATCTCTTTTTGACTGCAGATCTATTTGATTAACTTGGTATCTTTAGTTTAACTCAAAACTGATTATTGGTTATTGATTTCACACAATGCTTTTCTCAGGTGCACTGTGTTTTATTTGACACTGTTTGCATATAATTTACAACTTTATATGTAATATTTTTGTATTGAACTTGCAACTCTTTAATCATACGTGCTCTTCCACTGTGGTTCATTCATGTGTAAGTTTCATATAATATACTGAACAATTGCTCATTTCTATATTAAGATCATGTAAATGTTAACTGTACCATTAATACTAGGAGAAGAAAATACTATATATTTGTTTCTCCTGATTTTAATGGTAAAATTAACTTCTCTTTATCATTAATTTTTTAAAACGTTTTAATCGTCTGTAATTCAATGGTGTGTTGCCTTTAGATTTAGCAGGAATCACTTCAGAAAGTATTTTAGAGTACTTTTCTTGAGAAAAAAAAAATGACTGTCTTCTTGTTTACCTGCAATTAAGCCATTTAACTTTTCAAGAAAAAGGTCATGGTTCACTGCAGCATCCATTCACTATAAATTAGGGTATCAGAAATAAAATTAAGAAAATGTTGTTCACACTATCAAACCTTGCACAAGACTGACATATCTGACTGACTCCTAGCAGAACAAAGAATTTGCCGGAAGACATGCAGTCACTTCTTTGTTGACTTTGTGTCTTCTCTTTTTCAATCTCCACCAGAGCATTTCTGTGATTGTCAACATACGGAGGATCTGAATGTACAAGAATGTAATAAAATATTCGATCTTTCACTGACATATTTAGCATGTATTGACATCCACCAATAAAAATCCATATTCAAGTTTGGTCTTTTATGGTAATACACATATATACATGCATACACGCAACTTCCTTAAAACATGTGTTTGCTCTTTCATGATATGAAAAATTGCAGGAACCCTCATATAACATGGTCTCATTCTAACATAATAAGAAAATTATGAAATCCTTTGCCTACAAGTGTATACTACTGCATAATGGAACTTTTGCTTAACATATTTATAAACTAAGTTATTTTAAAATAATGGCAGGAAGGAATATAGTGTCTTTATGGAAATATATAGATAATTTATAAATAACTCAATTACAACTCTAATCCCAATTCACTCATTATAACTAGTGGAAAGCATCATGATTCATTATGCTCATAAGATTTGAATAATCCCAATATCAAAATGGTATTCTTATCACCTAGCATTAAGTTTGTTGCTCCAATTGTGGAATCTAACATTTGAAACTTAGTACAAAATGATGTAGTATATTTAATGCATAACCAATTTAAAATCAATTAATGAAATGAAAACTAGGGACTATTTTCAAACTTAGGAATTGCATCAGTATCATATTTTCTTGCTAAAAGAACTTAAATATTACCATTAAATGCATCTTGAAAGAAGATATGGTGTCTACAATTAAATTAGAAAACATAATTGAATTGCCCAGGAAAACAAAAGGGTACCAATTTAGAATTTCCTAAAGAGATCACAGGTTTTGCTGGAATGTTTATATTAAGTTCATAATTTATGAGTTGAAGAAGTTGTAAAAGCAGATTCGATAAAAATTTCATCTGAAAATAAAAATAAATATGTTAGGACAAAAAAACTGAGGGAGTCTTTAAAATTAATATAACATTAAAAATTAAGAAAAGGCCTAAGTTTAGTTGTGAAAATCTAAAATCTATTTTAAATGCTTCCACTGAAGGAAACCAAAATTTCAAGAGAGCAGCACATTTTTGTTTCATAAAGTCTGCAGTCATCTAACAAAAATAGCAAACAAACTAAAATTGCATATTTCTTAAAGGAAATTGAAAATTTAAAACATCTAACTGGGTAAAAAAAATGCCAAAAGTGAAGAAGATATTCATCCAAAAAATATTCTTGTTTGATTGTCGAGAGCAGTTATGAAGAGGTAAATTTATTGAATTAAATTAACATTAAATAAAAAAATTGTTTTTGCATTGTTTTGTTTTGTGTTTTTACTTTTATATTTTTAATAAATAGCTATTATAATTATACCTTTTATATAATGCTACTATTATTGCTGTTACAGACTTTAAAAGTCATATTTGTTTTGAATAAATTCCTTTTTGCATTTATTCTGGGTCTTATAACATGGTTTAACCAATGATATTTTGAAGGAAACTCTCTATGGTTATATCGAAGGATTATTTGTTCATGCATAGCTCAGAGATAATGGCCATACAAATATAGAATAAGGGTTTCCCTACATGTTCTAAGTACACTATTTGTCAGACTATGCCTGTGACAATATTCTCGACCTCCTTAATTTAACTGCAGAGGATCTTTATGAAGATCTGCTTTACGTTCTTGGTATGCTCAGAATTGCTGGAGTCATGGGCTTGCCTTTGCTTTGCTGACAAATAAGAACTGGCAACAGCAACAACTTTCATACCTATATATTTTTATATTAATATTTGTTGTACATAAATTGAGAATCAAGTACTGTTATAGTTTATTTTTATTTTTGTGGTTGTTATTAAGTTTGGAAAATGAAAATATTTTTAAGTAAAAATAATTTTTATGTTTACGTTTTCTTATATTTTAATAATTAGGATATTATTAAATTTATAAAATTACATTTAAATTATTTAAACGTTTGTTAATAAAACTATATTTATTAATTTGCTGTTTTTATTTAAATGTATGACTATCGTTTTGTTCAGATTATAAATGGGGTTCTTTTTTTTTTTGATTATGCATATTTATTTCAATTTAGATAGATGATTTTGATACAGAGTTTGATACTGAAGAAGAAAGAAGAAAAGAGTTAGAAAATATTAAAACACTTCCTCTTCAAATGAGTCAAAAGAAGAAATACAGGTATTGTGTATTTTATATTTTTAAATAAACTTTTTATCATTCAGATTTGGTATTGTATAATAGATGCAATTCATGTTTGAATTATAAAAATCATCAGATGAGTGTTGCAATGAATGAGATTCAAATTTTGTGAATTTTAAATACTGTGGAAGAATATGCAAGTGTTAAAAATTACAATTTGATAGTTTGTTTTGTAAGACTAACAAATGGAGATCATCAAAATTCTTTTGATATTTTTTAATTTCTGCCCCTTGAAATAATATGTCAAATATTGTTCATTTAAGATTTCTTAGTTTCAAAACTTTATTTCAAAAGATTAAGTATAGCAAATTTTACTTTATAATTTTTGATTTGCATATATTTTCTTATTTATTTATTTTTTTTAATTTTTTAGGGATGCAATTTTGGATTCAGCTTCAACTAAAGATCAGGCACCATTATTTCCAAAAGTAAATGATTTAGCCTGTTTATTCAAGTTTTTTAAGTATCTCATTTTATTTCTAGATTATATTCATGTTTTTATATTATATTTCTTAATAAAAACTTTTTATAGATAATAATTTTAATATTAAAAGAATTTTTTATAGACTATTTTAATTTTTTTTATAATTTAAATGATGTATGCTTTATAGGGGTTTGATAAATTGAGTTAGAATAAGGAAATTTTGTGAATTTATTAAGAGAAAAAAAACAAAAACAAAAGTCATTCAAAAAGGTTTTTTTTGTCAGAATTATTAACAAATATATGAAAATTTATCATTAATTAATTTTGTATTGTTTCGTATCAAAGGGCAAATACAATTGGTTGTGAATTTGTTATATCTTCAACTTTATTGAAAGTTTAAACAATGTTGTTTGTTTTAAAACGACAGAAAATATTTCTCTATTTTTAATATCAACAACAATATTTTTCAGCTGATATGCAATCCAAAGCAGAAATTTAAAAAAAAAAATGTATCTCTATCTATTAAGATTTCTCTCCATAAAGAAATCAAATATACTGCTTTAAGAATGAATACTTAAAAAGAAATGACATTTGAAAACAATGGGGGATTTTTCTCTATTTCATCAGATAATTTTTCTTAATCGTGTCTGATACTTTTAAATTATTCAAGCAATGTTTTTATTGAATATTGTATTGCTTAAATGAAGAATAAAAAGTAACTTGCTTAGTTAAGTTTTTTTATGTTATTGAAATTTGAAAATAATGCGAATAAAATCATTATCTTATGAAATGATAAAGAAACTATGAATAATGAAAAAAATGTGTGAAAATTATTATTATTATTTTTATCCTGAGAAAAACAAAGATCTGAAAGTAGATTAAGAAAGAAGTTTTTCTAACATTGTCATAATGATGCTTATATATTTGAAAAAGTAAAATAATTATCACAATCGTTTCAATAAATAGATACAATTGATTTTAATTAGTGTTTATAAATAAATGTAATTTTTAAAATCTCGTTATGTTCTGTAATTTTGCATTGATTAATATATAAATTAATAATAATATATAATAAATAATAAGTAAATAAATATTAAAATGAAATAAGATATATTGCTTGTTCAGAAATAAAAACACTTTATATGATTTTTTCAAGTTATTTTAAATATTTTTTTAATCAAGTTATTTTAAATATTTATTTGTTAAATTATACTGTGTTATTCTAATGCTTTTTCTTTCAAAGGTTGAAAATTCCAAAAATAGTTTTTTTTTTTTATTCTAATAATCCTATAGCTGTAGAAATCGTTAGATATTAGGCTTCATTTGCTCAATAACATTTAAAATATTATATATCATTTAAAATAATGTTTTGTTTTAATGTTTTGAATATGTAGAATTTATAATAAATTAAAAAAAATTATTTTTTTGGATTTAATCCATTTTTGTAGAATTACTATTCGGTAGATTACATTAATGCAAACTTGATCATTCAAGATACTTGAAATTGACAACTTCTCTTTAGTCAAACATTTTG